>JAVFBW010163801.1:0-11506 GCA_034783835.1 Mopalia ciliata
GGCGGAGAAGACGGAAAAGAAACAGGTGCAATGTCTTCTAAATTAATTCCAGCATTTGCTAGATGTGGTCTGATGCGGAGGCCAAAGGGAAGACAGTATAGATGTGGCTTTTCGTGGACGATACAATTCCACAACAATAACGGGCCCAAAAGAGCCAGGACAATATGCATCCCAAGCCATAGATATAGCTTGTGAAACCACAACTGACAAGAAGTATATTGTGTCTGCATTATTTCAGATTAAACGTTGCTGGACAGGTGCCTGGCTGCACAATCATGGAACCATATGAAGCTATCTGTCCTGCAGAACAGGAAAGCTGCACTGCTAATATACATGCCCCTTAGTCAGAGTCTAAAATGGGGAAGAGTATCGGTAAAGATTTAGCCTCCCAGGGAGTTTATGTCCCCCACGTAATGACGGACGGGATGCCCAATCAGCCACTGGAATGTTACCAAAGTAAGAGACCCTGTCCACTTAGGGAGGTCCCAGTTTTAAAAGTGATTCAATTCCAAATTCAGTGACTCAATGCTTTACGGGAGAACTAGAGAGGCCAAAATGATTGATTGATTGATTGATTGATGTGAAGGCAAGGTGCAGCCTTGCATTGAAGGAACTGATGGAACTTCATAGTGGACATTTGCCTAAAACTAGAGCTGCATTACCTAGGCTGATATAAGCAACAATTCGTTGCTATGGAGGAGACTGCACAAATTGTAGACGGCATTCCTTGGTGTGACAGGGTCGTATAACCCACAGCTGGTGGCAAAGCTCGATATATCTCTCTGTGAACAAGATTACAAGTGTTAACATGAATAACAATGACAAGTCTTTGTTACAACAAGTTTTAAAGATGCAACTTAGTGAAGAGGCCCTGGACAGCTTGAAGTTGAACACACACACAAACGTGTGAAGCTATTGACCGATCACTGAGTGTTTCATTGCCCAAGAATAAATTTTGCCAGAAATGTAATGGGACATGCTTCATCAACAATCCAAAGGATAAATAAATGGTCCAGAACTCTCTATACAACAAAAACTGACAGCTGTGGGTGCCAAAAATCGTGATGAAAATCATTCAATGTTATGCAAAAATCTAGCGAAAAGCCTTACCCGGGGACATTAAAAGTGAATGCGTTGTTTAACGCAGGGTGCTTAAAGGAATACTTAGATCTTTTGATTTCTTGTAAAGTCAAAGGGAAAACAGTAAGTAATCACATGAAATGGATTTGTCACTTCATTATATATCTGGAAAACTTAACAGATATTTCCTCTTTTGATCAAATAAAATTACAAGAAACCATGCGAAAATCGTTAACATGGAGAAAGCGCATTTCCAAAATGATAAATACCGACAAACGCGACATTGTATTTGATAGAATGGTAAACCAGTCCGACCCCATCTCCTGACCCCCTCTCCTCGGAAGCTCTTGACCTCGTATTTGACAAGTTTAAAAACAGTCAAGCAAAGAATTTTGGTAAAAAAAAGATTATCTGGCTGAAAAAATAATTGCGACGTGATATCTAGTCACTCGTGTTCTAAAAAAATTCAGCGCTCTGGAATAGTGACAAATCTGACAAAACAAGATTTTTTTAATGCGAAGGAAAAGAGTGGAATGTATAACATATAGGTGAGAAAGCAAAAAACCGCTGACTTTAGACCCGCAGCCATTGCTATTTCAAAAGAGGATTATTTTATGTTTTACGTCTCAGCCAACTTAGCTAGACCGGCTGTGACCAGTATAGCTACCAAGCGCTAAAGGGAAGGTAAAATGTCCCAAGCTGAATTGTCCGGCATACATGAATATCTGGCACATTCTGATGCTTATACTACACACGAATCTGCCGTGGCGGAAATAAGTAATCTCATATTTGAAAGTGTTTTCGAAACAAATTCCGAAGCAGAGCCGGCACCATCAACCTAGGTTTTTCAAAAAAAGATCTGAAACAGCCGCTAGTAAAATATAAGATTCATCAATTTCCGAATCAAGCGATTCTCCAGTGGAAGACTTGTCCTCAAGACCTTCATAAACATTACAGATGTCTCCGGCTTCTCCAGAGTCCGATTTGAATGAAGATATATGTTATCTGAATTAGACGTATTAAATATATTTTAATGTAATCAATCTAACTGATAACAGCGCCGAAAACATCGAACATCAAACGGGTGTACACAAAATGGCGATATCAGTAGAAAGTGAAAAGATGTTATGATCTAGCACATGTGTCCAGGCGATCGGCGGTATGCCCAGCTAACAAAGCTATAGAAGTTGAATGTAAAAAATTAAATTGGCAAAGTTTTGATTATAAGGTATTCCAGACATCTTACAGAACTTTAAAGAAAGAGGCATCCAGGGCACCCACTATGACATCTGATGAAATGAACAGCTTTTGTAGTGGTCAACAATAGCCGGAGCTGTCGAGGGGTCGCGGGATTATTGCGACTAAAATCTTTGCAAAAGAAGATCCAGTGTGTGATTATAACAGTAAGCTCGTGAAAGGAAACCAAAAAAAAAACAATGTGAGGAATAGTATGCCTCCCGAGATGAGACCACAAGTAATTACTGCTTTTTTTAAAAACACAATGAACATAATAGCATGATTGACGCCTCCAACAAACAACGGTAAACAGTTGGTCGTTTGTTAAACCACAGCAAAAAACACCCAAACGTAAGTCCTAAGCCAATCATATTAAATGATCAATTAAAGTTAATGTTTTTTTCTAAAAGAAGAATATCATATGGGGAAGAACTTCTTTGACTACAGTGACATGCACAATGCTTCTCGTCTACTCTGGTTAAAAGGCTGACCATGTCCTCTGTGCCAGTAAAACAAGTTAAATGATTCGGCGTTTCTTTTATTATTTAATTTATACTTTACATTTAAACATAAAATGAGTTTTTAGAATGATTTACTGAACAGCGATATTTTCTTCTAATCACATTTGTAAAACACAAATAAGATCCGATTTACCGCTTTCACTCAGGTATCGTTCGTCATATGTTGTTTTAAAAAAAAAAAAGAATTCCATGCCCTATATGTAATGTCATCTGTGTTCGTGTCGGTTTCCTTCTTTGTGGAAAGAAGTCAGTAAGCTAATGTCTCGATTTCTGTAATATGTATTCAAATTTTCCTTTAAATATGCATTCTAAATTACAGAGTTGGCGGCTGGATGAATATTCCTGTGTGTCGTTTTGTTATTTTATTATTATCTATAGCATGTATAAAAATTGTACTGTTACAGAAATATCGACAATACTAATTATATCTACCTAACACTCACATATTGTGTAAGAGGTTCATTCTATACGTTATAAATACTTAGGGTAATCATCTGATTGTTATGTCTGTGTATGTGATAAGTTATGTCTGTCCATTAACATACATTCAAATATATATATATATATATATATACATTATGTAAGGTGCACTCACAGCTCCATATACTTTACTCTATATAATTTATTTATAATCTCCTTCAGATGTTATTACATTTAAGATATTGCAGAATTGCAAGTATTCGAACATGTCCACCCTTTATCTGATGAACTTCGGCTTCGTCTTTGTTAATTTAAGATAATGGATAAATGTAAAGATACACATCCAACATGCCATTAATATACTACACAAGGTTTCACCTGTGCAGTTAATTGTCAAGTTGATTGATTTATGTTTTCTATGCAAAGGTGTGTAACTTAATTCTCCCGTTCTGCCATATTCTATTATATTACAAAAGAATGCATTGGTAACTTGTTACTTATACATCATGTACTCAACTTTTCATATTAATGTAGTAGGCTAAGGTGAGGATTGAACCACGTCGTTTCTTTGTTACTTGTGTGGCTATATCATGTTGAGTGTACATTTTGGCTGATTGGTGTTTAATGGCAACTTTATGGTGTTTCTCAGTGGCTACTTCATGAAAGTTAAACGAACACGGTAGGACTGTGTTCCCGCCCTCTTCTTTCGTTGTGGAAAGTCAGGCGACTATTTTGTAATGGACCTCTCTGTATATACAATGTCTGCTCTCTGTAACATATACTAAACTTCCCCTTTAAATATGGATTTATATTACAGAACTGGATGATGGATACCTACCCCCCATTTTTCTAGGTTATTATCTATACCAGGTGAAGAACTGGTACTGTTATAATAATAATACACACACTACTTGTTCTGTATATGCCTACCATACCTGTTATCCATATGTGTTATCTGTGTTCGTGCCCTGTTTCTGTCGTTGTAGAAAGATAACAGTTGGCTAATTTCTGTGACATGTATTCAACTTTTCATTTAAATATTGATTTTAAATGGCAGATCAGGAGGCCGGGTGAATATACCCGAGTCCAGTTTTGTTATTATATCATCAAAACCATGTATAGAAGTTGTACCAATACAGAAATATTCACAATAATTATTCTGTATATACTTGACATAGTCTTGGACTGTGCGTTGGTATATTTTTATGTTGGTTACATTTTGGTAAATTAAATTCTAGACCGGTTGTCCAAGAGAATATTCCTGTGTTCCGTTCTGCTTTTTCATTGACTTATACCATGTATGAAAGCTGTAATGTTACAGAAATATCTCCAATAGTTAGTCTGTATATACTTGTATCTACTTAACATGCACATATTGTGTAAGTTAAACGTTCTATCCGTTATGTTAATCATCTTATTATTAAGTCGGTCTATATAGTTCAGTATTTCTGCACATTTATATACATAGAAATATATATATACATATGTAACATGCACTTACAGCTTCACATAATTATCATTTCTGTAAAATGTTATAAACGTCACATTTAATTAAGTGTATAAAGTGCAGGGAAAGATCCCCGCTTCATACGGAGTCAATGTTAAGACTACTAAACGGACCATGATTGACGACGGATTGTCCACTTCACAATGTTCCTTGCCTAATTACGCTGAAACCCGTGAGGAAACCATGTAAAACCCACCGGAGATTGTCAGCCACATCATGTGCCTAAGCATACACCGGAGGGTCGACAGACTGACTGGATACAGTAAATAGATTTGTTTGTTTGATGTTTAACGTAGTACTCAAGGGTATTTCACTTATGACGACGGACACAATTACAGAACATAAACAAATCTGCTTCACGTTACCCTTTAGCTCTGTGAGCACCAGGGCAATAGAAAGCAACCTTTTCTCGCCTCTTACGATCGACGCAGGAAGCCGAGGGAGTATTCTGCAGGGCCATGGCCCACCCGTTACCTCAAGGGGCAAACAGTAAATAGAAAGAAAATTAAGCAAACTCGCCAACCACTGAGCCACAGCAGTGTGCTAAAGATAGCGGAGACACGATACACAGCAAAGAGTAGAATACAAGAAAATGACGAGCCAGTAAGAAAGTCAAAAAGGAAGAAATCACAAGCTATCGTTCACAGAATAGAACGTCAACCTTGCCAATAGTACACAGGAGAGACAATAGCACTACATATCTACAGGTCTCAAAATGGCCCCTGAAAGTTTATTATGTCGTCAACTGTTGCAGTGGAAAATGTCTTTAGCGTGACAGGGAGAATTGTATCTCCTGACCGGTGTATTCGAACTCACAAAAACTTTGTTTTCTTAAAATGAAAACAAAACCAACAATAAAAATCTACTTCCATACAAAAAAGACTGACAGTCTGTTAAATTGTTGTGTTTTGATGCCTGTAATATAGGTACCAATCCAAAGTATAATATATTGCAGTGAAATGACATTAATGAGCGAAGCAAACTTTTATATATAAAATGTGAGTGACGAATGATCGTTGTTTTACTCCACATTCAGCTGTACTATAGCTACGTTGTGGCAAGCACTGATTTACAATCGATATAAACCATGTGTTTTACAAGAATTGCAGGAGCATCCTGGACATTTGACATCGAAAATAAATAGAAATGAAACAGGACATACGTGAATGTTATGAATCCTAAATATTGAGTGTTTGATTCCCGACCTAAAAATAGTAAATATTGCATTTGACACTATCAACCATGGTTATTTACAAAGTTTCATACACACTGACCCTCTTAAGGTTGATTGCTGACAACATCGCCATCAATGTTGCCGAACCAGCCCCCCAAAAAAGAACTTTGATATTTACTTCTTTATTTTACCTTTTAAAAATGTATAATGAAACCGTTTAGAGCTTTGAAATCCAGTTTTTAAATATTTATCTAAATAAATTTGTTGTTACATTAGTGTAAAACAAGTTTCGATAAAAGCATGCTGTATTTTATGAAACGACATCCTAACGATATCTCAGTACAGCATTGTGTGTTTGATTTAGTATTGAATGTTGGAGATAAACATATTAAATAATCAGTTTTAAAGCAATATTTCACGAAACATAAGTCTTTATTTTACATCCGACATTTTACATATATACATTCCGGCCATAACGAAAATTTCAAATGACCTTTATAGCTTAGGTCAACATTATATCGACAAAGCAATGTAAAGAAAAACTTCTGTATTGCAATAGGAGTCTGTAAAACGACGATATCGCCAATTGAATTATTTATGTATTTGGGATTTAATAGGAATATGTGTATTGATAATGATTGTTTTTTAAATTTATTTCTAGATAATCGTAATTCTAACGGAGATGTTTCTTATGCACTTGTGGTCGTGATCGAGATTTAACTGATTTTATGTCATTGTTATCATGATCGAGTTGAACTTTGAAGTCATAACTGTAATTGAGTTTTTTTTCTTTCTCTATAATTGTAATCATTATTGAAATTTAACCGGGGCACTCGACATATGACTCTAGTAAAACTCAATTGGGTATATATATATATATATATATATATATAAACGTAAAATATAATCCTATACATGGTGTAACAGCTATCAACAAAAACAATACCTTGCAAAACTTATAAAAATTGATAACAAAGGATAAGTTTTAGGAATCGAATAATTTCTTAAATGACTACAATTCGATTCTGTGAATGAGTATTGCGATATATCTTAGATGTACGTGTTTTTTTCTAGGTCGATTCTATTTTACACAAAGGTTCATTTTAAATTCTTCGATTAGGATGTGTAACAAAAAATACCTAGAGTTAATCAAATTCAATAAGTATTGTTCTCCAAACCGTGGCCCTGTATCTGAGGACGATATATTCAAAACTTATAGTACATCATTAACCCCCATAGCTTATGGTACGGCGCTAAACCCCACAGCTTATAGTCACTCTAACGAGTCTAACAAGAAAACATTTATATTAAATATATAGTTTTGTTGAACGTTGTAAATATATCAGTTTCATATACCTGAAATGTTATTCAAATTATGACTTTCCAAAACACATTTATTGTTTACACTGTTATATTTAAAAAAATAATCCCATTGCCCATGTGTTTACCTGAGGCTTATAATGTCGCGTCATCTTTCACCACTAAAATCACAAAGTCTCGGGGAATTGTATATTTTTGGTGACTAATAATCTGGTCATTCTGATTCCGTCTCGACAGTTTGACTGGTTTATCCCCTGCGCTGTTTTGGGGGGGACATGTCTGGTAAAACTTTTGTAAGATTTACTGTCAAGGCCTCCACAACAACTTTTTCTATTATTGAAAACAAATTTCTCTCTATATTTGAACATTTCGGCCAACAATTCCTAGCATCTGGAAGAGACACCTATGGTCCATATTACATAATATTTGATCACAGTACAATCATAGGAAAATGCCCTGGTTAACCCTGTGTTTTGAAACCCCTTGTATCTAAGATGGATTATCCTCTTGTTTCGAGTTCGAATGTGAAATTTGATTAGGCGGGAATTTGGCTTTTGTTTCACGTGACCTTTCGACTTTACATGGATCGGGTGGAATTTGGTCATTTTAGCGGAACAGCGAAGTCTCGCGAACACTTGCGAACCCAGATGATACGCGCGAACGTCGGTCAGTTTTAAAAGTTACCTCTGAAGCTGTCTTCTGTGTCAATATTTGCTAGAGCGTGGAAGTGAAGTTGAAGGAGGGCCGATTTTGAACAATATTTGAGGCTAGGAGAGTGTTAATCCGTCATATCGCTCGACAAGGTGGTTCAACATCTATTGGAATGTTACCGGCCATCATCTCCCCTACTTTATGCCACACTTCCCCACCTCTCGCAACGGAGGCATAAGTCACTTCAAGGTGCTTTATATACTGCCCCAAATATTTCCCTCAAAACAGATTGATGATAATTCGAGTTATACATGCTTGTTTCGGGAAATTTATAACAATTCGTGTTTAAATTTTTAGGAGGTTCTACAACATCTTTAAAGGAATTCAGATAGTATTTCGGAAATCAAGCGAAAGAGCTGAATGTCAATATAAAGATGTTCATCTCTTAAAGTCGTGAAGTGAGCGGTATCAGAAGGATTCAATAACTTGAGCAATTCATCTGAGATCCTAACAGAATTACTAGATGTATTTTGACACGTACAAAACTTGCCAATTTAAAATTGTCAAAAGTCGTGTCCTGATCAATGTTCCACTGCTTAACATAAATGATTGACTCTTAGCCATGTATATCAGCGGATATGAAACAAAGAAATTATCGATATTACTTGACAAAGATGAACACATTTCTTTCATCCCTTTCACAAAACTGTTATTGCGATCTTTCTTAGGATTCTGTCTACAAATGTGTCTGAACTATACAACCCAACTTATACCCCGGTTCAAATTCAATCTTCTTCTATAATTTGACAATTATGGAACACAACTGTATTGTGATTTCTAAAAGTTGTCATAGGAAATTTGTATACAAACTTCGAATTCAATCCGCCAAAGCGTAACGAGAAAATGTTTGGAAAACAGATTGCGTTACAGACGGACGGACAGCCCGATGAGGGGGTCCACCGGAAGGAGACTATTATTTATCCATGACATAAATGAATATCCATGTAGGGAAGGATAGCAATTGTCTTAAACTGATTTATGAAGTATCCGTGATTTGTTAGCATTATTTCAACTCTATATATGGACACGTTAGATATTTAGCAACACAAAAAATCATTGCAAAGATTGAAGATAAAACACATTAACTTTTGAATAGCATTAAGGCCACTAACAATTTTAGATTGAGTGAGTGACTGACTGACTGATCAGGTTGTACCTCATGCTCAAGAATGTCTCCCTTCTATGACGGTGTAGTATAGTATTTCCATAAATAGCTACATTAATATGAACATATAGACTGGGTTAGTATTTTTGAAAATGACTGTTACTCTATTTCTTATTGAATACATTACGTCTGTGCCAGTTACATACCCACATGCATGGCGCAAAACATGAAGCACATCACAATTCATCTGTATTTCTATTTACCTACCTAATATATATATGTTAATTGTAGAGAAAGAACGTTTTGCTTGCCACGACCTAATTATATAGGTATATAAGATATATAAGTACCCTATTATTCGTGCTTTGTAATTTTCGGGTTTAAAGTTTCCAGGCAATATATCAAAAAGTAAACGGACAAACAGGCGAAAGGCAAATAAGATATATGCCATGAAATTATCATATACCACTATGAGTGTCCAGTCAGTCTCATTCGCTTTGAATTATGACGCTGTGGGCAAATGTCATGAGTCAAAGATCAAATGAATTTTAAATGTCTAAGAATTTGACTGTTTGATGTTCACAACTGACGTGCCATTGAATGATATATACGAATAAAAATAATATACAGGTAAAATTGTGTGTTATTCATTTCTATTGTGTTGAGACCTTGGTTAGCGACACTCAATGGTGAGCTAAGTATACGTTAAACATCTTCGTAGGTAACGTAATACTTGGCTTTTCTTTTAAATAGGTTACGGTTTTCAAATTAACAGGTTACATCGTCGCCATATATAATTTTTATAACAGCTGCCTGTTTAAATAACTGCCCACATTTGGCATTAACCGTAGAGACCTTCATAAATAAGGAATTTCTGCTTACAAAGCTCACTCTTTAATTATCGTAATTACGATTTCAGAATGTTGAAATAAATCGGCTTATAAGAGCTATTATTTTGTGTAAGATAATCCGCGTTTTACTCGTCTAAATGTACCAAAAACTTACAATTCAAACAAAATTTTGGTAATACAGTCTTCTGAAAATAAACCATATCAAATACAATCGCTGACATATAAGGCTGCTGAATGCTATGTTAATTCTGACCATTAAATAAAATTAACGTCCACAATTCACCACGAGGCGTTCTGTTTAAATATATATGGGAGAAGAACATTTGACTAGAAGCCTTTATTGAACAAAATCTCACATAATAACGTTCAAATGGAACCTATCTTAAACATGGGTTTAGTACTTCAAGACGATATCAATCAAAACAGGAGCGCGTCATTTCGCATGTGCGTATAGGTAAATCTGTGCGGTCCATTGTCTCTTTGATTGTTTTGTTTATACCCAATTTATTCAAGTCAAAAATAGAGGGCATCAATCCGTAATAACAGACTAAGTCTCTCGTATTTTGTTACTATTTTTGATAAATGTTTCAAAGCAAGTCAATTCCGTGTACATGACAGATACAATGTAGAAAAAACATTTGTCAAAGAATAATACTCTTCACTGGAGTTTTTAAAGGCGGAAAACAAGACCTACGTCCTTCCTTTCTAGACCACAGGATATAGTTTCAACTGTTGATTGCTTCGCAGTTTGTGATCATTCCTGATAGTCTTTTGTTAAGTCCCGTAGGAAACATGCCCATGAGTTGAAATGTTAAAGCTATGGGTAGACTGTTAGTTGAAGACCAGCCATGTTAATAAGACAAGGAATAGTAATATTGATATCTTTTAGATCTGCCCAATAAAGGAACAGTGGCACCAATTTGAACTTTATTTAAGAATTTCTGATAGATAGTAAAGATTTATCCCAAAATTTAATCTCAGACAAATTCATCATTTCACATATCTTCTTCGTCGTTTGTTTTGTCTGAACATCGTACTTATTCCCCTGTACGACTGGCGCTGACGGACCAAGGCGGATCATTGGTCAAAAGTTCGATTCTTTGATAGGCTTTGACTTTAATAAAATTCCATGGAATCGTCTGTCCGACATTACTTTAAATCACAAGATATATCAGTTTTCTGAAATAATATTTATAGAAACTTATTTTTGTTTTCACTGACAGAGACCAAATCACACACAGTTTCTGTCTGGCATAATCTTCTTAATCATGTCCTTATCTTTGTCAAGAAAGTATAACAAGTGAGAAATATCACAATATACGGATATCATTTTCGTTATTTTTCCTAATAGTCCTGTTGACGGAGTGGTCTATTTCCAGACGGACTATCAGCCTTAGTTTATGTGAATGGGCGCGGATTTCTTTACGGACTATCAGCCTTAGTTTATGTGAATGTGCGCGGATTTCTTTACGGACTATCAGCCTTAGTTTATGTGAATGGACGCGGATTTCAAGACGGACTATCAGCCTTAGTTTATGTGAATGTGCGCGGATTTCTTTACGGACTATCAGCCTTAGTTTA
>JAVFBW010163812.1:0-21048 GCA_034783835.1 Mopalia ciliata
ACCGTCAATAAGGTAGTTAAAACAATTAACTGGAATACGTTACCGTCAATAAGGTAGTTAAAACAATTAACTGGAATACGTTACCGTCAATAAGGTAGTTAAAACAATTAACTGGAATACGTTACCGTCAATAAGGTAGTTAAAACAATTAACTGGAATGCATTGCTTTAATAAGGCAGCTCTAATAATAAACTTTGATGCGTTGCTTTAATAAGGTTGCTAAAAAAATTTACCTGTTCCCTCACAAAGTCGATATTCAGGTCTGGACAATGCATACCAATATCTTTATCATATTCATCATCATCTCCCAAAAGTTTTGTCCCTGTTCTACAAACAATCTTACGTTCATAATTATTGAACAGGTAACAACATTTTAAACCCTAAAACCAGCAATTTCACTTAAACCCGACTTTTTTCTCATTTTCACCTGACGCCATTAATATAATTAAAAAAGGATTTAAAATCCATGGATTTAATTGATCTATTTATATCTTGGCTGTGCGATAAATTATTGAACCCGATAACGAGCCAAGAAATGGTAAATAATATACTAAAGCTTGTTCCACTCCATATAAAACATATTATTCTAATTGGATACAGTAATTCGAGTGTGCGCGATAAGTTGGAAATTGTTCCCAGTGTAAATAACTATTGACAAACACACATCGTTTTGATATGTCATTGATGTTGGTCTATAAAATTATAATATTTAAACAACTGATTTCTGGTAAATATTGTATAACAAAATGGTGGCAATTGGGGCATATGTCTGCTCAGCACAATAAGGTGATTTTTTTAAATATTTATTTTCTGTAAAAAAAAAAAACATGTTGATAGTGCGCTCACAAACTTTTTCTATAATCTATACGGTTTTTAATTTTTTTTCAATAGTTTTGTGCTGGATATACTCAGGTGTATTGTATTCTGCCAAAATCTGTATTACATTCACTTAACTTTATAGTGCTCTCAACTGGTCAATAAATAAATCCAAATTCAAATAATTTGTGTAATTTGAGGCTTATATCCCCCAAGGGAGAAACATAATAAGTATTATAACCTCTGTGCTAGGCTTTATTTGTCTATCTTCACCAGGAATATGACAATTTCCTCAAATTATCTTACATCGTTATTCATATCCGATATTTAGAGAAATGCTGGACACGGAGTTATTGTAAAATGATTGGCAGACAATTTAATCCAACCTTACAAAATCAATAATTTTGCCTGATCCGAGGAAATACTATAGCGGTCTTGTCTGTGGCCCTCTGATGTAAAACTACTGCTGATTTTGGTATGTTGAATATGAAATGTCTTATTTGTTTCATAATGGTAGATTAATAACGTCATTTTAAACATACATTTATCTTAAACACAACTTGCAATATGAATAGAGAAATTATTACGAAAGAAACACAGACGAAACATCTAATAAGCCAATGCTACTGTATCAATTTCCACTTTATGAGAAAACTGGATAGATGATATTGTACTAAAAGGGGAAAGGCTCACCAATTTTAAGCATTCTCTTTAGTTTCCATGCGTAAATTTTAAGAAAGTTTTGTATACAATTGGCGAACCAGTAGGGACTCGAGTTCGGCCGTACATTAACTGGGTATACAAACATATGGTCAATGAGAACTGGCACACAAACCGCCGATAACCAACTGGTATTATTACACTGATGTATCAGACAGTTTTACAGTCTTAACTCAATACACGTCATAACATTTCAGTAATTAAAAAAATATTTGTTTTTAAAAGCCTTCCCTAGGTTAGACAGACAAAAGTCCACTGATCCTATTCTAAACAATTTTCGAAGAAGCGATGACCCTTTTCCAATTCATGGTATATTCTACCACACAAACTTATTCTTGTGTTGATATAGTGGTTATTTTTAGCAATTAGCCACCAAAGATATACTATATTTTTCGATCAAAATTACTTCTTGGATTTCCACGAATCACGTAGGTCTTTTTCTTCCGAGAATCCAAGCTTTCAAACATTGTATACATACATCCACATACCTTTCAATGCAACTCTATTTAGTGTCGGGGTTACGAAAAGAAACATTAGCCATAGACTAGGCCTACTTATGCTGGCAATTTAAATAAAAGGTAACTTTATTAACATGAACAATACATGTTGAAATAAACATTGTATGCATAAAATTGAGTCAATACAAAAAATCTACTTGGTCTAAAAAATATGTACCGGTGGTAAAACAATATTAAAGTATCCCGTATGATAAATCTCCACATAACGAGCATGTGCAACCAAACTGGTCTTGTATGAGAGATTTAGATTGAGCCACACTGTGCACAATACAATCCTCTCTCGTGCTGCAGAGACTGATTTGAATTAAATCATAAAGATTGAAACGGTGGATGTGTTCAACAATTTTAAAAACTTCATCGTGTCTAAATATGGCTGAAGTTTTCCACACTAGCATTTTTTGGAGGAAAATCCATGCAACTTTATACAGTAGCTGAAATTCGACAAAAGAAAGCCACGCTTAATCGCTAATTGGCCTTTAACATGAAGTAAGATAACCAATCGCTGAACAATAGTGTCTTGCGAGGCCGCTTTAAACTAATATGTTATATTTTCAGTTATCACGACACAATCCATGCATGATTAAATCATATAGATTAGATACATTATACATATACTATAACTTGGAGTAAACGACGATAGAAATTTTCCTTATACAGTCTCTATAATAAAGCTGTGTATCTGAAAGTGGGATTTTCATTTACACATTCAATAAGATGACCTCAGGTGAATTAGCGTTTTATAACCATCAGTTAAACTGATTTTGCGAAAGAGAAGCAGCATCTCTTTCATTTGATTTTCTACCAATAGACTCATGTAGTTAGAGATTTATGTTTAATATGTAATACCGTAAAAACATCTGCAATGCTCGTCAGTTTTACTATGTTGGCCTTTAACAGTTGTATTTTGTCCTAAGACAAACACACATTTCACTGCTCTCTTACATAAAATGCTTAAATAAATCGGTGGTTTAATAATGAAAACGTGAGAACATACTGTTCAAGATGGTCTATGTAAATATGGCTATTTACATTTATAAATATTTCACTATTCTGCTTTTGTATTTCCATATTAATTAATAAATTGCTTTTGGCCATGAAATGTAAGTTTATTTTGTCACAACGGAGCTGCTACATTTTTTCCAAAACTGTTAACAGTATGCTATCTAAAGCTAGCTGTTGATAGTTCCATTGTCTGTTGCAAAACGCCGGCAACTTCAAATTGCTGCATTCTTCTGTAAATCGGTTTTTCAAGGCTTGTCTATATTTTCTTCACGTTTCAACTCCTGTCTCACTGATTTAACCTGGCTGTTTATGACCGCGTCATATCAGCACGTTAGTTTGCTTGTTTGTTTGTTTGATTTGGTTGGCGCATGCAGCCTCACGGGGCTATTCGCGCCACGTTAGTTTGCACCCGGGTATTAACTGCTAAATATCCATACGAGAATTCGGTATGAATTTATGATTATAGAATGGATTGCTATTGTATGAAAGCATATTGCCCATGTCGGTGAGTGACCGGTTATTTCGATCGAAATGGCGCCTGCAGCCCTTAATAACTCACAGTGAGTTAATTATTTATATTTTCATCCTGAAAACTACAGCAATCTGTTTCAGTTCGGAAGCTTTTACTTTGATCTGAATTAATATCTATTTCTTGATTAATCATTCTGTGAAGTTTTAATAACAACAATAGTCCGGCCAAGAAAATGTTGCTTTTATTCATTTATTGTGTACTTGATCGTCTAGACAATCATGGTGTAACATAACTGTAACTTTTACAAAAACAAAATACACGGTATTGATTCTGTGAGACAATTAGATTAGATGGACCCAATTGGGATTACCAAGATTAGTTCAGTAAGCAAGTACCATATCCCTGCGGGGGAAGTTGGCACTCCGGAAAACCAAAAAGTACGTATGCACATTGAACTTCTAACAAACATTTTGAAATAATGGTCCCATGTAAAATCATCCTTTTTTCTAAAGAACACTCAAAGACCCAATATTTCTAAGAGTGTAAATATGTTGGACACTTACAAACCAACACAATAAATATCCATCATTTTCCTCCTTTTTTATATTAAAGTTATGTATTGCTTTCATGTTGTAACCTCATAACCATAACCAAATGATATTTTTTAAATATTAACGCCAATTATATATTTCCATAAATTATAATCTTAAAACAGTTTCGAGAGAAAAACAATTGAAGCTGTCGAGCATAAAACATCGGAATCCAATTCATCAGTGACATCTGTTTTTCTCAAAAAGAACTAGATAAACGATTTTTGGTGATCAGAAAAAGATTTAAAATATCATCATAAAAAATGGCCATACAAATGTTTTCAAGGTAAACAAATATGGAAATATCAACGACTTGGGTCCTTAGATTGTTTATTGATATTTTACTGATATAAAAGAGATTTGTGAACGAAGCCTAGCTTTTGGCACGATGGTCTCAATACAGAAGTCAGCTGAGCCAGGAGGTATGCCAAATGTTTGATTCAGTGAACTTGCGATACATGTAATTCCTTTAGACGTATTCAAGCCTTGGTCTTATCCCGAATAAACCATCTTCCCGAGACAAGGTGGAAAACAAGACCGTTGTGTCAAGTTCAGTTCATATCTTGTCTTCAAAGGCCGAAAACAGAAGTTGACTATAGTCTACATCAGCCACGTTCCAATAACATTTTTGTTACCCCAACCACACAGATTGGAGCTTTCATCAGAAAGGTATTAGCGGCGATTTAAACACAGGCTGACATGCAGATTATACATGAAGAGATATACACTCACCATTTTAGCCCGTTATCCAATCCCGACCTCCCCACAGAGAAGTTAATTGACAGTGGGGCCACGCATGATTGTTTTCGACAGACGTGATCTATTGTTCCTACAATAGTCAAATTGAATGTTTGCCACGATACCTTGCGAGTCGTTGCAAGGGTGAAAATGTGTAAATCTACACTGATGCATTTTGACCATGGTCTTGGGAAGATGCAAAGAAACGTAAATCATGTGTTCGGTGATTCCACATGTTATCACCGCCAACAGTCTATAGAGAGGGCTGAGACAACCATTGCACTTCAAAACGCACTTAAAATTAGGCCTACCTTTTCCAATTTGTCCCGGGGCTATGTCAGCACTGTGTTACTAAAGCGTAAGATTGCCTTGATCTTGATCCAGGTATCGTCAGTTAAGTCTAACGCTTTAATGACTATTTCTAATGGGAAGTTTTTGTTACCTTTGTCTTTATTTTAAACTTGTTTAACATTAAATAAAAGAGATAAGACACGGTATGAAGGGTCCAACAAGAACTGAATGCACTGGAGTACTTTAACAAATACATTACAATATTAAACATACATCACTTTGGTTTTGAGAGGAGAAATTTTTTTAACAGATATTCGTGTTGGGGAGCTGCTCCGTTGATATATTTTATTTGTCTGTCTTCGCAGACAGAAAGATTACCCGTGTCAGTAACACAGTGCTGACATAGTCCCGGGACAAATTGGAAAAGGTAGGCCTAATTTCAATTGCACATCCATAACAGTCGTCATGTCTTGGAAGAAACAGTTACAACTCTAGTGAGGAGACTGGTTGAAATTAAAATTAGCAATGACATTAGTTAGATGTAAACCCCCAGAGTATAAAAGGTGTGTCTTCGAAAGGACTGTGACCGTCTGTGGTACTTTATAGCCAGTCCTGTCTCCCTAACACCTCCGCCGGTGAACTGTATGTAAATTCGCTTCATTCCTAACTGGAAGCTGAATACGCACTCAATAATTCACACTCACCTACAACTCAATTCGAGCAATTCAATTTATTCCACCGACAGGGCAAGTGTGGAGGTCAACAGTTTGTATATAGTAACCCACGCTATAGCCTGTCACTATCGATAATTGAGACTGTCATGGGGCGTGTGGAGATTGTTAAACCCATGCAGTTAATGCTGAACTTCTGTTAACATTTATGTCTCATTTGAATAAGTCAATGTGACTACAGCAGTCGACGCTTTGTCAATCTCAGCGGAAGCACTTTACAATAATTCTTCTAGGACTGATTGTATACTTGCATTTTCCAACAGTCAGTCCAAATAACAAATGAGAAATTCTGGAAATACGGACATTCGTCACGAACTGATTAGTGGTTATAGATCCCTGTATTTTGGTGGATTTCGAATTTGTTTCCTTTGGGTCTCATTTATGCTTCCCAATTTACCCCCAAAACGCATTGGAGTTATCTTTTCGTAATATTCTGCTCTAAAAGAAACATAACATTTAATACGATTAATTATACAGTCAACTAGAAAGACTTAAGTATGGATAACAACTTCTTAATTTATTGGATACTACGTTTCTATCTCATTTCAGACATTAAGAAGTTGTTATCCATACTTAAGTCTTTCTAGTTTTCTATGTACTCCCGACTTCTAAATGCCACTCAAAGAATTATACAGTCGGTGAAAAATGTGCGGAAGTAACGTCGATGAAGGCGAAGTATTTATGTAATATCAAGTGGTTTTCTTTCGAGGTCAAACTCTGTTGAAAAGATTTATAAAAGCGATTTGATTCATCAGTTTGTTGGACAAATACCGATCAATGTTTGACATATTGGTTTAGTTTGTGTTCCGCCCACTACTTCCGTTTGTTCTCCCACTGCTGTTTATTTCTATGGTGACTCGAAACATGGCGACCAGACCAACAACAGGGGAGTGTTAGACAAAATGACATTGACGTCAATCCCTCATAGATTTTATTCTAATATCCTGTGGCCCTGGTGCTCTCGGAGCTAAAGGGGGTCAAGCTGGTCTGTTTTTGTGTCTTTGTTGTTTGATAGTTTTTGTTTATGCGATTGTTCCTTCAAGGCTTGGGTTTAATTGGCATTTGCATCATGTTAAATCACCTTTGAAGTTTGAGTGGTATTTAGAAAAAGGGAATAGATCTTTTGTCAGTGTCGAGTAAAGATAAAATACTAGACTTATTCTGATGTGTGCAATCTTTACTTAATTAGCTTAGAAAAGTTTCGTAAATCTGAGTCATCCGCCATTCTCAGTTTCAATACATTACAAGACTCACCACAGCCGCGCCGCTTGCCATACTGACTATCAATCACCTAACGTCTCTGTAGAAACTGTGATTGCATTCTACTTCCGGTGCAAGATCACGTAACCCCAACTAAGTAGACCTCCATCATTTACCGGAATCACCATAATAATGTATGTATGCAAATGTACATGTAATTTGCGCCTCCTCGCGTAAGAGAGGTTTGGAGCAACTGACAACGACTGCTGTTTCTGCTCAATCAAAATGTCGGACATCATTAATTTGTTTTCTATGTTTCGTTGTCTATTCTGACATCGTTCTCAAGGATAGTTTCAGATTTTAACATGGTCAGGAAAGATACGGACAATTACATATACCCGTTTCAGCATTCATACACACAGAATTATTTAAGCAGTTTCAAGCTTGGCATATCTTAATTTGAGGAATAGAACAGTAAGGGCCGTTTGCTCATTTTCCCTGATTTTAACTCAATTAAGTATAGATATAACTTCCCAAGAACGCAAATACTTTTCCTGATAGAAAGGCTAATTTTACTAATGTTGCTTTAACCGCAATTTATTTTCAGTCCAGCAAACGATACATTTCATTTAGGTATATATTTTTTTGTCAAAGTAACTAAGCGTAATGCAAATTATGGTGACACATAGGTTGATCAAAATTGGGAAGAAATCTGAAAACTCCAATACAAATTGTCGGTCAAATGAAGATAACGCCATGTGTCACGGCATACATATTTGAGCAGTAGGGGCCATACTCTAAAACCTAGTAAAATACACCATCGTCCAATGTTCGCTTCGTAAGGCATTAGGTAAGTTTTAAATTGTTTATTCAAGGACAAAGGTTACAGATCAAGTAATAATGCTAATTAAGGTAACTGACTGTACCACCTTTGACGTTATAGTTAGATGAAACTCCCAGGAGTATTAGGAACGTGTCTTAGAAACGGCTGGTCGTCTGTGCTACAGCCACGTCCTTCAGACACCTTCTTCACTAAAACTAAATGCAAATTCACCTCATTTCTACCTGTTATAGCAATTTACACATTTACAAACTCAATTAGATCAATTCAGTGTATAGCCATGGCGAGTGAAGCACCTTACATAAGACACACTGGACAACGCTATAAATGAAGGTGTCTTCGGTGCAATTCAGACATGGACAACTGAACAACAACTATATACATTTCCACATTGATGTGTGGATTTATATTAAACTAGCTGAGTAGCTCGCTGGTCCCCCACGCATTTCTGATGTTGAATTTTAAAATATATTCTTAATCTTACGGTCCTGGTAAAATCATCATTTCCTACGTAGTTTTTACAGATTATTTTTCTTCTTGGTAAAATAAAGGTCTCTTTCTTATCATCATATGAATTAGCGTTATTTGGTGGAAAGCTGTGGTATATTAGGTCGATGAAGAGACAATTTAAGTTTGAAGACAATCAACCAACTTAGTTTCAAGCCGAGACCTTGACAAGATATTTTTTCATATAAATTTTGAGACAAGTTTAGATATAACTGAATCTTATCCGTTGTACATACGAGGCATGTTCTATTTGAAACTGATCTGAAGTCGTTATATATAGTGGCATTTAGAAACTGCGATGATAACATAATAAGTAAGACTTTATGGATTTTCAACTTGTGGATTTATTGATACGCATCACTGAAACGTTGCGTATAAATACAGCCAGAAGTTAAAAATCTAAAAAGTCTTACTTGTTGGAAGAGATGTTTTTTAATTATCATGTTCACAGTATCAACATGTGAAAATTGACAACTAGACAATATCAGCCACATTGGGGTATGTACGTTGGTACCACTGATTTGACATATTGTTATTTGGATGAATGCAATTTCATCCATTGTTTTAATAAGAGGAAACGTTAATGACGCTAATGATCTCAACAGTCTAATAAGTCAACCTCCTAAAAGAGGTTTTGTTTTGTTGTTCGAATGGGGTTCAACTCCATGCTATCCCAATTGATGAACGACACCACCCTAGATACTACTGACAACAAACAAAGACAAGGCAGGACAAACAAAGGACGTAATTCAAAGACATCACAAACAGATGGGCTTCATGTTGATCTTTTAGTTCTGTGGTTTGGAAACTGATCCACCGCGCCCGGCATAGCTCAACAATGGGGTGATCTGTCAACAAAAACCTACAAATTCCGTCATCCAATAATACGATAATCTCAGGTGAGAACAAAACACCTACATTCATCAGATATTTAGCCGAATCCGATTGATTGACGTCACGAATCTGACCTCAGTGTAATTTACAAATTTCGTTCGACATGTCAATTGGTCGATAATCAGATTGCAATTGATATACAACAGATAGATACGATAGAGAAGTAGACAGTGTTAATTAATCCACTAAGTTAGCTATTTATAAGGTTCTCTCGGGTGTAAACCCACACAAATTCGTCCCCTATGTCGTAATGATCATTCAATTCGTACGTCATAATCTGCAGCTGATTGCAAAGTATAGAGTGGAGTGCTAAACATGGTGATACCATGGGAGTGGCTCTCGCTGTGTCGCCGATAAACATCACATCATTATTTTAATTCACCTTTACAGACATTATAAATGGTAAGGGGAAATTTATTTATGCATCTTCTTCGATTAGATCACAGGGGCTTTTGTTCTCAGCAGTTTATTAATTGTCAAATATTTCCCCTCAATCACCTACTTTTTAGAAACCAAATTCTGGTATTACCCTATAGCGATGTCATAAGAGAGAATTTTGGCTGGAGTGAAGGAAAATCTTTACCTGGCATTTAGGTGGTCGTGACAGATTGTAAAAATATAATTCTCTCGTAATAGCTGTATATGTACAGGACTTCGCCTTATGTTGTGTATATACTTAAAAGTGACAATCTAAATATAAACAGAATGTCAATATGAAAATATTTGTGTAAATAATGTAGAACGCTCATGTATACAGAAAAATGTATATTATCTTACCTACAACAAATAAAAAACGAAGTAGGGCCAAAGCTACAGATTTTCAATCCATGTATTCAAGAAAAGCTTAAGTGCAAGGTTACATTTTCGTCTGTTTGTTATCGAAATGACCTGGCTCTGGTAGATATAGTTTGAAGTAATTGAGATGAACAGGCCTCCATTCATAAAGAAATTATCATTCTTTTAAGTTTTTGGGCGTATAAATTATGTTTAGTCGAGTCAGTCTGAAAAAAAGATAGAAAGTACTTGTCACTTTTTCGAAAAAATGACTGCAGCCAAATACAAACGACAAAGGCGTTTTGTAACCATCAAATACCATCCAGCTTTTTAACGTAGACTAAGACATTGAGGCAAGCCCGCTTCCGCTTTTAATCAAATGAGGACACAGGGTTTCGTCACTTGGCTCGCTGAACTGAAACAATAAGGACAGCGTGGTCGAACCTTTAAGGCCCCGAACAGATTGTCAAAACATTGGGCTTTACATGTAACGTATGTTTTAGTCAAATTATCTGTAGGCTGTCGAATTAGAGTCTGGGTTCGACAGTCAATTATTAAATTTCAGGGAAAAACATATTTTCAAACGAGAATATAGTCTACAGGTAAACAACCGGTACTTATAGAATTATGTCTATAGGTAAAACAACCGGTACTTATAGAATATAATCTACAGGTAAATCATCCGGTACTTATAAAATGTAGTATATAGGTAAAACGACCCGTACTTATAGAACAAGGCTATAGGTAAATCAACCGTTACTTATATAATATAGTCTATAGGTAAATCAACCGGTATTTATAGGATATAGTCTATAGGTAAATTAACCCCTACTTATAGAATATAGTCTATGTAAATCAACGGGTA
The DNA here is from genome assembly GCA_034783835.1 of Mopalia ciliata. Lineage (NCBI taxonomy): Eukaryota > Metazoa > Mollusca > Polyplacophora > Chitonida > Mopaliidae > Mopalia > Mopalia ciliata. The sequence goes on from JAVFBW010163812.1 coordinate 10,960, forward strand.
TTTATAGAATATAGTCTATAGGTAAATCAACCGGTACTCATAGAATAAAGTATATAGGTATATCGACTGGTACTTATAGAATATAGTCTGCAGGTAAATCAGCCGGTATTTATAGAATATAGTCTATAGGTAAATCAACCGCTACTCATAGAATAAAGTCTATAGGTAAATCGACCCGGTACTTATAGACTATAGTCTATAGGTAAACCAACCGGTTTTTATAGAATATAGTCCATAGGTAAATCAACCGGTACTTATAGAATATAGTCTACAGGTAAATCATCCGGTACTTATATAATATAGTATATAAGTTAATTGACCGGTACTTATAGAATATGGTCTATAGGTAAATCAACGGGTACTTATATAATATAGTCGATAGGTAACTCATCCCTTATTTATACCTATAGTTAAATTCTTCTCCATATCCAATGAATGCAAGCTCAGAGTTCTACTTACTCACAAAGCACACATTTTATTTAGTACACAAAGGTACAGGTTTGTTTTTGAACAATGAGGTTCAATAACTATTACTTATTCCTATTGTTGGTGGGTTGGTTGAAACGATCAATCTTTTCTTACTCTGTGTTTCATCAGATCCGTGTACACACCTTTTGTCACTTGTGCTATCAGTTTAGGAATTATTCTCCCAGTTATTATGTGGATGTCCAGATAAATTGAAGAATTCGGACGACTTGAAATCCCTTAAGTGAGATAAGTATGACCAAGTTATAGAATAATAACTGCATTTCAGGTTCTAAAGCAAGGCCGTGAATAAAAAATAATCGTTTCTGCAGGCAACCTCTCCGAACATGTGGTATCTGCAGACATATTTATATGTATATATATAGTTTTATTAATGAAAGGAGACAAATTGGTTTGCCTCCATCGGGATTGGATCCTAGGACCTTTTGCTAACATATATACTAGTAGAGTATCTGGAGCCATTTCCCTTTAAAATATTACAATGTAGTACAATAAGAACACCTTTTGTGAAAACTAAAAATATGGCATTCGTTATTTTGGAATAAAATTTTCTTAGAAAATGTTGCCGATTGAACTCATCCGGGAATCGAACCCACGATGGCGATTGCATTTAAAGATATAATCAAAAATAATTCAGGAAAATGACACATAATGTATAGAATTTAAAACTATGAATTTCTGGATGCCTACATTTTGTTTTGTGATACATACACCTTGTGTTAATTAATATTGAATTTGTTGATAAGAAAAAATCGTTTGTCTTTGTTGTTGTCTCAACTCAAAAATAAAAACAAGAGTAATGAAATAGAAGACCTGTGTTTCCTTTAAAAACATATCAGCTTATATTCAATTAATGAAGATTATACTATACATATAACTTGTATATACAATTGTATGATTACAGTCAAAATACTAAATCAACAGAATAAATCTTTCTGGCATTTCGTTAAGTATAAACAGAGATGAAAGACCCAGCACCCTTTGAAATGTCTGATAGGAGTGCGCATATATTTCCACAGAGCCGACCTTCTAATTCGCCCACCGATCACTCGATTGTAAGAACAAGGTTGCTAGGAAAAGGATAAATTAGGGTGTTCCAGACTGTAGTTGTTTATTTCCTGTCTTAGGCAGCGACTGTTTCATTGGCCGAATAACAACTTTTTTCATAACCAATCATAATGTGTGTGAAGATTTTGACTAGAAACAATTTATAAAAATATGTTAATTGGATATTTAAATGTATACCCTGTTCTGGCAATCCTCAAAAAGCCGGCATGCTTTGTCAACTATAATTTACAGGACATTAAGGTCAACTTTAAAGATCGTGTAAACAATTTCGAGCTCATGACGTGAAATGTTTTCACCTCTTTTTTTAATGCAAATGGTTCATCCACATCATATCAATACATATATCAAGTTTAATGACGGGGTGTTCACATCATCCCCTTTCCCTAGAATTACAGCCATGGAAATAATAAAATGAATAAAAATACAATTTAAGAAAAAGTAAGATGTTTAAAAAACAATATGGTTCTAACCATGTATGTAAATGTTTAACTAAAGAATTAGATTGTCATCATTTAAGCTTTATCTTTTAACTCGGCAAATATTGGCCAATAAATCACGACATCATATGATTAGTTCAAAAAGGAACATATGGTAATATATTTATTCCATTTGCTAAACAGTATATTATCATTCGGTCATCAAGCATGAACTTATCCAATTACAGAAGTATTGAGATAATGAACACAGTGAAAACTCTGTAAATTTTTAACAAATGGCATGAATTTAGTTTAAAAGTGTGTAATGCTCAGCAGTTATATTCGTCAGACAGCCGAAAAAAATTTATCAAATAAGTACCTGTCAAGTGCAAGAACTCTTCGCATTACTGTATACATTCAAAAGGACTCTCAAACAAACATCTTATATTTAAATTTGGAGGTTTTAAGAGGTTCTGTGTTTATCCTCAGATTAGGGTCTTAACAATAGATTGATATGTGTTTTTAAGCCATGTTTAAGGGTATTTCACTAATATGACAGCGGTACATGTATTCCAGCAATAATTGACGGTAGTACAACCAAGATGCGAAGTGTTTTCATAATGTTGGAAAGTTAATTTACCTCCAGTGCTAAGTAAAGGCAGCATTGCTACTCTTCAAACAAACTACCCTTAGCCAGAGGGCTGGGTCTTAACAAATGTAAGGACGGACATGGATGCAACAATATGCCTGGGTTAGACTAGTTATCGGCCGCGGGGTCAAATACAAGCATCCCTATAGCTCTTTTAAATTCATACAACCAGTATCCCTATCCAGAAAAATACAGAATGAAAAATATAAATATTTTTACAAATTTCCCAACTTTGTGCCATAGTTTTATTTGAATATAGGTATAACCATCTTTTTTAGCCAAGGGTTACTATTCTGAGCATTTGAACCCTTGGCAGATAACTAATGTACAATAAGAGTTTCAGTTACGCCATCTGGCGGATAAAACGATCAAGGTTCTAGGTAACTCCCGCAGTTTACTATTACATCCTTAGCCAAGTCTTCTTATAGCACAACATTTGTTTGGATTCGTAGAAGTTCTTTTTCACATAAATATATACTATTCCGGCAGTTCAGAACAGATTTGTCACTAGAATAAAAACCAACGTTTACAGCTCTTCTAGGATATAATCTCTTCTGAACAGTCACTCCCTTCTGTTACCATTTCGATGAGGTATTTAAATATATCACAAACTTTGAAAAAGAACTTAAATCAAATCAGCACAATAAAGGCATGACATAGAGACACACTAACGGATGTCATTAAACATTGATTGCTGTCACACATAATTAATAACAACAATGTGTTATAGTTAACAAAAACTAAAAATAAGATTGGGTAGGCTTGTAATCTTATTACTATTGATCAAATAGAAGTTTTGTTTGATGTTATCCTGGCCTATTCCTCAATGTCAATAAACAAAATTACAAAAAAACGAGAAGCAAGACTACAGTTAATATGTTAAAAAAAAAAAGTGAAAAAAATTACATTTGATCTGCTCAACAAACATAAAAACAGTCCTGTGGAGCCCCAAAATAATTCTGGGTTACTTTACACCTTGTATTTACACCAAAACAGAAAACTAAAAATATTTACAAATACATGTATAACTTGAATATGTGGCAAATGTTTAAATATGTCCATCGACCAATTCAGTCTACTTGGGGCCATTGGCCATTTACTGAATTTGACAAATCTGAAAGTTTAAATAAACTTACATAATTCCATACTTCATGGATACAGTCCCATGTGAAGATCACAAAATACAGCAAAATCTCAATTCTTTAGGAAAGAAAGAATTGGATAAGTACTGTAGGAAAACTTACATGATTCGAACAAATTTTTTTTGCCAATTCCATCACAAGAGAAATGCCACAAAACTGCTGTTCAGGGATAAAATTACTTTCTGATTTTGTTGGCTTTGTGTTTAAGGCAACAATTAATATTCTTTCTCTTCTATGGGATCACAAGAGTCTATTGAGCTTCAGAATTAGAGGCACCCAAGCACCTGCAAGGATCTCTCAACAAAGAAGGAGAGCGAATAAAATGATACCATGCAGGGCAAATCATGTTTAAGTTTTTCAGTTAAATTTAAAATTTTCATGATGAGAGTTGTCATTGTACTTTTGACCAAATAGATATATTACGATTGAATGCAAATGACTTAAAAAGGACAAAAAAAAAAAACGTGACGACACAACACAACACAGCTATGAACCCTTCCTGTTTTCTTGAATCCAGGCTGTTATCCTGTCTTTAAGCTGAGTTTCTGGAATGACCATATCCATGGTAAGGGGCTGCCTGTTAAAAGGGTCGGTCTGATCACTGAAAAAAAAAAACAACAAAAAAACATTGGGCTGTTGGTATTCTACATGTAAGAAAATTTATTTGGATTTATATAAAAAACATTTTAGTTCCAGTTGCATATCATGTCTATCATAAATATTCTTGCAAAGGGATCATTCAAGAAATTCTATATTATAATTCAAAATGTTTCGGGGAAACTTGTACTCTCCAGCAGTTAATTATTGGTTACAAAGTGCTTACAACTGCTGGGTCAGGTAAAATACTATTCTATGTATTGTTAGAGGCATTAACATAACTATCAAAACATATTACAAGTTGTACTTCAGAGCTTACATTTGTGTGTGTGGGTGAAGAAAACTACCCTCGCCACCACTGGCAACAAACAGGGACAGGATAGGAAAAATACAAGACAACAACAAGACACAATACAGACACCACAAACAGATCAGCTTCCTGTTCCCCTTTAGCTCTGAGAGCCCCAGGGTAACATGAAGCTCCCTCCAATCACCCGCCACACTTTGTGAAGAGACTTACCTAAGAATGTGTCTAGCAATGATGGATTTGTCCACGATTTGTTTTGAGATAGGTAACAGAACAGGATCTTTGTTTTAAATTACCTTGATTCACACTCTGAGAAGAGACCTACCTGAGAATATGGTGGCAATGATAGATTTGTCCACGATTTGTTTTGAGGTAGGTAACAGAACAGGATCTTTGTTTTAAATTACCTTGATATACACTCTGTGAAGAGACCTACCTGAGAATGTGTCTGGCAATGATAGATTTGTCTACGATCTGTTTGGAGGTAGGTAACAGAACAGGATCTTTCATAAGAGTACCCATTATTGGGTCCAGGAACTCCTCAGGGGCCTCAGCAAATAGATCTTCCTCTGCTTGAAGCTTTTCTCCTAACTCCTAAATCAATCAAAATAATACATACATGAGTGCTTGTTTTTTCTCCTTTATGTGTTGACGCTAACATTGTGTTTAGTAGAACTCCTATATAAAATAAATAACAATCAGAGATAAGCTTGCCATCTATGCACAGGTAAAATTTGACGCTTATTCTTGTGAAAAGTGTACATCAAGCTTTTGAGAGGCAATTACAAAATTTGGGTTAATTTGTTTCTTTACTAGATTGGAATTTTGTGTCTCAATCAATTATATGATGAGATTCCCTGCTTCTCCTCTGCATTGTTGTGGTACCCTCATGTGTCTCCCTCATATACCTGAGGCTGACTGCTGGACTATCTATCACCTGTGAGTGGTACGAGGTTCAGTAGTCAGACACTTGTATCACTGATCAACCTGAACTGGTGGCTGAATTCTATTTGAAGTCACGCACATCAGCTTATATATGCTTACTGAAAATCCACAAGATTGTCTCCCAGTACAATAATAAATACATATACAAACCACACAAATCAAGAGTACATTTTAACTACCCATTGGAGGAGACAGGATTATTTCTAGTGACAATCTTGTAATTGGCCTCTCAACCGTATGCAACCATAATTTATTCAGCTGTCTATTTTACATTATATCCCATGGCGAAGAGTGAAATCATGAATTGCTAATAAAATTGTTTCAGCTATTGTTGGTTGGCAAATCTCCAGAATGGACTTAAGGTCTGACCTGTATTTTCTCTTCTAGAGCCAGAAATTCTCCTATAACACCAGGCGGCCTTCCAATCTTCTGTAAGACGACCATAGCTTTAGGGAAGAGGTCCTGTGAGTATGATCTTCCATCTCGACACACAGCCAAACAGAAGCCATCATCGTGCCCAAGGTTGATATAGATCTGAGTGATGTCTGATACAATCTGTTGGGGTTTAAACTGAAACTCATTCTTATCCTTCACAACAAAATTCTTCTGTTTTGGACCAACCTTTAGAGAATAAAACAAAGTGTGACATTATTAGTGTGAATGTTAGTTCATTAATTTGAGTTCAGTGATAAGTACTTTAAATGTTACTGGCAACTTATTCACTTTTAAATGTTTTCCGACTGCAGATCAAAGCTCAGATCCTGGTGTACTGACAGAGATATCAGTACAAGATTCTTTGACTGATTGATAAGTGTTTTACACAGTTGAAAATCTAAAGAGTATTTCAAAGATCTGATGGCCCCAGTATACCCACATATTGTGAAGTATTATTTTCTTCCTATGGTGTAAGGTAAATAGAGCTAAAATACAAAATAATAAAATATCTTAGCCAGAGGGCCAAGAAACATTTGAAATGGCCTAACAAGGACAGTACAACTAATTAGTGTTTCACATTATCTACATGCAGTGTACTCTATTAAACAAACTCATTAGCACAACATCAAAGATAAAGTGCTAATATTTTGTTTGACTGTTTGTTTGTTTGATTGATGTTTAACGCCAATCTCAAGGGAATTTCACTTATATGACTACTGATTGTCCATTTCACACTGTTCCTTGCTTAATAATGGTGGAAAACCATGAGGAAACCTGTTGGTTTTTTTAGCAGTTGAGGAAGATTAACTTGCCAACAAGGCAAAAAATTCACATCTTGTGGCAGTGCTGATGCCAATTACTGTAAATACACACTGCCCTCAATGTCAGCGTAATAATGTTTACCACTGGCCATACTTAAGGTTTTTTCACTCATGACAGCATCAGCCAAATGGTTGGAACGAAACCACTCTGTTACACGGGCAACAGGCAAAGACAATACAGGACAATCACAGGATGTAACTTAAATAATCACAAAAAATAGCAGCAGTGCAAATCAGAGACTCCCACCTCAACACCTGCCAATCAAGTATACGTATTAGGTAATCAATCACAGACTAATGATATAATAATCCTCATAGCTTACCAGATGCACCAGAAAGTAGTTCAGCATATCAGCCACTCTGTCCACCATGACACTATTGGTGAAGATTGACTGTATATGGTTTGTTATGAAGGTCAGGGTATGGATTGTACTATTAGCTATGACATTATAGCCAGTTGCTAGACGGGTGATCTGTTGGAAACCATTGATAGCAGCAGCCCGTTCAGCTTGTGGCAGCTGTTCCCAGGCCCCACTCTCCTTCTCCTGCTGTTTAACTTTGATCTCACTCATATGCTGAAAATAAAATGTGAAAACCAATTTTCATTTATATGGCACCAGACATCCTTGCTATTGATATCTTTCTCATTTCTCTCATTTATAAAATATAAATAAAAATTCAATTTCTTTTTCAATAAGATTTTGATTTGATATTTGCCTAACTGGAACAGACACTTAAGCTTTAAAATTTACAAATAATTTTCTATATGAATATGAGTATCAGTGCAACACACATTTAACTAGAATGTAAAAAGAACATGTAGTCATAAAAAAAGAGAATGTTAATGATATGTATAAATATTTAAACAAAAAGAGATATTATAGTTACCTGCAGTGCTTCATCTAATAAGTATGTTGCATCATTTATCAGTAAGTTGATAAAGCGTAGGAATAATGGTGCATCCATTGCTTCTATACTCTCCTCCGCTTCCTTTGCCAAACGCTGTTAATATAAATTAAAACAAAAGATTATAACAGATATGGAGTAGCTTGTGGTTGGTTCTGCCAAATAATATCAAGATACCTGAAAAGCTTTGCTATATGAACCAGCGTATAGGGTCAGTCAGTATGGGCTACTGTAAGCCGATCGCTGGTTATACAAGCATATGTTCGATTGTGAACAAAGGGATGTAATTCTGGGCACATTATGCTAAAAGACAAGAGTGTAGGTAGCCAAGGCACAAACAGCTTAGCTGATCTCCACGATGCATAAGTTACATGATTCTCCAAGTAGCTTGAGCACATTTTTGACAGCTTAAAGTTCATTTTGAAGATATGCTCATAATCCTCCATTCCTCATATTTAAAAACAGTTTTTTTTCTCTCTGAGTACACGATGTATTCGCCACTGTGCTTATCATCATATTGGTTGCCTGGTTTTGTTTATTTGTTTGATTGGGGTGTGATGTGGTACTCCAGAGTATTTCACTTATATGATGACTTATTTTCTTATGATATTGACAAAATATATTTTCTTAAACCATTCAATGTTCAGGCATAGTTAAATGAAAATGCAATCATTTTCATATGTCCTAAACTAAAGTACTCCCAATATATACCTCAACCTACCTTAAATACTCTCCCACACAGTGTTCTCTAATCATCAATAAGGAATAGTTAAATAAAGATGTACTTACTCACTATTAATGCATCTCTATGGAGGTCAATCTTCCATATGTAATCGAGTATGGCATACATGGGCTGTCTGTACTGAAACTTCATTTCAAACTCTACATTCTGTCCAGTCATTTCAATCACAACAAACACATGAAGCAGTGTTTCCGCTAGATTCTCAATCAGAGGATGGCTCTGAAATAACTGCTCACGATGAAACCTGTAGGCAAACAATACAAAACCGTAACTAACATCATGATACCCATCTTCACTAGTCAAGAGTTTTATTCTGAACTACTCTGCATTACAACACTCGATGGATCCAGCAGGTATAACCCATAGCTTCTGTCAGGCCATTGATTGGTTATGTGGGAACTTCTACGCAAAAAACAGATGTTGTGTTACGAAAGGACTCTGCTAGTAAAAAATGACAGCAATTGTCAATAAGTTAAGTATTGTCAAAAAAAAACACCCTGATATTGTAAAATTATGATACAACATTAAGAACCTCCAAAAAATCACAGGGGGGTGTGGCACCCTTATGGGAAAAAACATCTGGAAACAAGGATAGCCATTAATCACATGACATCCATCTATAAGGGAAGTAACTCTGGTTTAAATGTGAATGAAGAGTAATGAAGGTCTTGCTATTAAAAGTAAGTACAATCCAAAGACATGAAAGCAAAGATGAAACATCAGTAACAGTTACTTTATTTTAATATGCCCTGACAAATGGAACGTAAACTTGATTTTTACTTTAGTCTCCAAAGTTGTCCACCAAAAATAAGAACTCTGTGTGGAAAGGAAACATATATTTAACATTGTTTGCCGCTGTATATTGCTATTGGTGAAGGTGGAAGAGTTTATAACATGTAATCCTCCTGAGCCAAATAGCCCAAAACAACACAGCCTATGTTAACTTTGTACGTGGTCTTACGTTGTCATGAGATTTTGTGCGAAGGGCAGGTTATCAGATGAGGGAGGCATGAGGGCTCGTAACACCTCCGCTAAGCCAGCTCTATGGTGAGGGTTCCTCATTCGGCCTGGGCTTCCCATGAACACCATGATAAAGGTGAGCAAATTGTCCAGACGAGATTGTTCAGACTGAAAATTCAGAAAAATATATACGATTGAGCTTTAGCATAATTTACCCATGATTCCGCAGTCAATGCATGTTCTTTCATATTTCACTGGCCTAGTCAAAATAATTGATATACTTCTGGTTTAATATATCCAAAAAGCAATCACAGCAATAATCCTACATTCTATTTGTTAAATCTACTATTAACATTAGTTATTTATTTTCTGCAGTGAGCAAGCTTTAACATTCAAAATACATGTATACAAATAGAAAACAAAAAAACTATGTTTGCCTCATTATAGATTCCGTCTCACCTCAAATACGCTGTCCTTAAATCTGTGTAGGAAGAGAATGAAATCGGAGAGATTATCTACAAAGGTTTCAGGGATAAAAGCCAGGTATTTGGGTACTGCAGATGGCAAAGGAAATGTTACAGTCACAAATTTCTCCATTGATTCTGTGATAGCCGC
>JAVFBW010163813.1:0-11505 GCA_034783835.1 Mopalia ciliata
AACATTTTACCCGGATAGTAAATGGGACATATGCATTCTTATCAATAATTTCGAATAAAGTTTGAAATGAATATTATATCGGTCAATGATACGACCAAACAAGCGAATCACAAACGAAATGTGGACCTGTAACTTTGTGTAATGGCAGAACTAAAATGTCACGTGATCAAAACATTTCGCGGATAATATTTTAGCATCTTCATTATGTCATTGGTTTTTGGCTAAAGAATGATGTCAGAGGGCATGCCGAAAAACGGTTGGTGTTCCATGCCAACTTATTTGCTAATTACAATAAAACAATTTAGTGTTTTAATTTATTGTGATTATTTTATGATATTAAGGATACGGGTCAAGAATCGTGGGGCAATTTTAATGACTATTCATGGCAATAGGCATTGATAGACGAGATAGTAGGATTTGCTAGCAGCAGCTAAATGAACGTCGTGCTACGCTAGACGTGAGGCTAGCGTAGTCAATACTGAGCTATGCAAGCTGTGCTTTATTCAAGTTGACAGCATTGCATGCTAAAGGAAACGGACATATTGACAGAGATGGATTAACGAAACGCTTTGAGGAATACAACACATTTTTCACAAATTTTTCTGCCTTGACATTTACAGACAAACACACTAAAACGTCCATAGCTTTTTAAAAATTTAATCAGAACATTTCAAAGGTACTTAAATATTTTCGTCATCCAAACTGGGACAACGATTTGTATTTGAGAACATTTTCAATTGAATCATGATTACAACTATCAACTAGTCAGGGGTTGAAAATTAGGGATTTCCCAGGTTGCCCTAAAGCCCAATTTAGAATTTGTTTGGTTGCCTGTCCTATCTCTTCCATGTTAACTACCAGAAAAATTGACTTGCCCCACTTAAAAATTTGGTTGCCCCGGGCTCCAGGAACATCTAATTTTCAAGCCCTGCTAGTAAAAGAGAAATACATAGTCTTATTGACTGTAAAGGTTGTTGGGGTGAATATCTTTCCATCCATCATTCTTTCCCCTGGAAGTCATCATCAGTTTCAAATCCTCTTCTTAAAATAAAAACCGTTTCAAATCAGGCTAGTAAAACAATTAAGGATACTGTTTGTACATCTGACAAGGAATCTGTTGAGCTTTGTGCGCAAGTATACAGTAGTGTAAATTGTGTTTAACAATATAACGGGACAGCAATTTGGACATGTTTTACGTAATGTTAAAGAAGCAAATGTCACAAGAAAGCTAACAAAAACAGAAAAGCAAAAACATTTGACTTCAATTAGAACCTGAGTCAAAGAATCCATACAATGAAACACTGGTGCAGGCATTAAGACCTGTTAAAGTTAAAAATCACAGCCCATCTGATGTAAGTATCGATTTGGGACTTATAATTTGTGAACTGGATAAACTGCAGGACGGTTGTCCAGTTAACTGGGAAGATTTAGGTCGAAGGCATGGCCTGAAAAACAGAAATGTAGGCCAAATTGTTAAAGAAAAGCTGAATAGTTACGGCTATGACGTAAAACGTCTCCAGAATTCTGTGTCTCGGAATCATAATACTAGAAGACGATGTAGGAGAAGGCTAATTGGGGGGAAAACTACCATGCCAATGCATTTAACCAAAAAGAAAGTAAAAGCTACAATTGAACAAAAAGTTCGAGAAGGAGAATATGATGTTGGTGTGCCATGTGTATCCAAGACTGTTGAAAAGATACGATTAATGACAGATGGAGAGTTGGTTTCAGTTAGCTCGGGGGTCGAGTCTCGCAAAATACCCTTAATATCCATTAGAGAGAGAATGTTAAAAGAGGAAGATGATCTTTGCATAGCAAGAGTGTCCCTGCATGGAAGTCAGATACGACATCTGAAAATCTGGCATGACCACAGTTCAATTGAAAATCATGGCTACATGCTTGTATGTGTTTCTCGTGTGTATGACGAACAGTACTTCTTTACAAATGAAGAATATAAAATTCAAACTGGTATAGACGTAGATATAGTAAGTGTCGTCCAACAATCATATATATATATTCTGGGAAAATGTTCAAGTTCCACAGACGACCAGTTGCTGTTTATTTTAACCAGGCAAGAAGACCCTCACCAAGTGAGTCAACCATTAATTTCCCAGAAAGGTAGGACAGTAAAAGATGTAGTAAGGTTTCATCCTGGTGATAATCCAAGTTTACAATTTGAGTCCGGCATTAGCCAAGGTGGAGAATTCTGTTGTGTTGGTTGCCCTGTGTCCAGTTCTGTTTTTAATAATTTTGTACATTGTGCCTGTCAACCATTGCGCACTCTGGCCGAAAATCAAAAAAACAGCTGTAGCCGGAAGGCATGGACATTGGACAACAACCTGGACAAATTAACCCTGTAAGGAAGATGAAAAAAAACAGTTGATAGAGGAACTGACAGACCGTAATCTTGAAACATGTGGTAAAGTTGAAGACCTTGCTCGTCGCCTCAGTGAAAGTCGTCAAGGAGTTGAATCTGTACCCATTCTATTACTACCATCACCCCTGAAATCTTTAACCAGCCTTAATATACAACATCTAGAAATTATGCCTGTGGAGCCACTTCATGCCTGTAAAGGCCACATAGCTAATTTGTTAGAGGAACTGAAGAACAAATCGTATGGAACTCTTGCCAGTATTTTAGATAAATTTTGTAAGGGAACTTTTCAGGATAGAGAATTACTCCGTGCCAGGGATTACAGACAAGCCCTTGCTATTATACCAGCATATTTAATCAAGGCTGGAGTAGATCAAATTGTTGTTCAGATGTTTCAAAGTTTGTTGGAGATCACACAGATGTTGTATTTGTCACCCTCTCAAAGAACACCTGCTTTAATTTTGCGGTATTATAACCAGTCGTTTATTCATTTCATGCTTTTAAAACAGGTGATTGGTCAACCTAAGGCTATGACGTCTAGGAAATTCTACGGTTTATATTGCCATGCATTGGTTATACATGCACCTTTAACTTACAGAATAATTTCACCTGTTTTAATTAATGCCGAGTCACAGGAAGCTATATTCAACTCAGCTAAAGACATTAGTAAGAGGACCAGCAACCATCATGCTCAACATATTGTGCCAAATCTCCTCCTCAGGCTCCAAGCAGAAAGGAAAATTAAGCCTTGGTCTGTCAAGGATCATGAAGATACTTCATTTGTATGTGTAGCTGGCTCTGTTTTCCCAAGTTTGTGGTTAGAAAAGTTTCCATCCTCTGTACAAGCTCATTTTGAAAGGATAGCAGATTATTTGATTGAAGGACATGATGTCTGGTGGGAAAGAACTGAAGATGGAGGTATACAATTTCATGATTCTTCGTCCTCTCATCACATACGACCAGCTCTTCGACATTTCAGGAACACTGACATGTCAAATGAACAGACTAGAATAAGTGAATGCTGGAAAAAAGTTGTAGGGTCTATTGACATTGATTTACCCTTACATAAACTTCGAGTATATGACAAGTATGGAGATTTAAAGGAAATCAGAGTTCTATATTCTCAGGTACTACTTTAGTGAGTAACTTATGTAGGTTCATATCTTCCAACTTATTATGAATGTTCTATCATGACTTCATGCCTCTGTAACTCAGTTGTTCAGAGTTCCTGCATTGCTTCACCGATACTTCTGAAAGTTAAAAACAGAGTGGACACAAGCAAAATCTTCTTTCTCTTTATAAAATGTATTTCATTTCATTATACACATATCTGATTCAAACCATTTTTCTCAAATGTTTCTGGTGAGACTCAGGTTGCATGTACTTAACATTAATTTTGCTTTTATCATACAGGATACATGTGCTACAGAGACCACTGACGACAATATAGCGGTTGACCAGGGATCACCAGCACAACAAGATGCAACTTTCCATGGTAAATCACATTTATACCTGCAAAGTGCAGAATTTTACATACATTGTGAACACATTTTGAGGTCTGGATAATGTTTAAAAAGAAACCTTAAACATACTTTTTATATTAATTTTACCATAAAGACTGAGAAATTCTACTTTTTAAGTTACATTGGGTCAGGGTTTAATTGATAAAAATCAACGTCTCCTGTCAACCTCTGATATATGATATAGGCCCAGTGATTGTGGGCTTACTGTTACATGGTTTCCTGTTGGTTTTGAACTATATTAAATTAAAAAGGAGTATGACTATCCATCATATTTAATAACTTTGAGTATGATGTTTTGCCCTAATCAATCAAACAATTATGCAAGCAGCCTTCTGTTAAGTACTTATATCATGCATACTTTCAACCGAATCATTAAAAAGTATATCCCATTATTCTGCGTTTGTGGTGTGTATTTGAAGTATTCCTAGACACAGAATCATTTAGCTGAACCTGTCGAGTGGTAATCAGATTAATGAGGAAATTGGTTTATTTCAATCAACAGTCTGCCACTGGTCATATGAGTGAAATAATGACACCTATCAAACCCAATCAGAGGCTTGTGAGTTTAAAAGATTTGTAGTATATGACTCAATTGTTGGGGGGTACTTTTGGGTTTTTTTTCCGTTTACATATGAATATATCTATTTTAGTACCATAACTACTTGCAGTTAAATGTGTGGGACACAATAAACATCAAACCAAGTATTTGATTTTGTTCAAACAATTCTGACCAACCAGAAATGCAGTGCGATACCAGTTTTTCTACTGTGCAAACAATAAATCCAGGTATTTATCCCCTAGTTGTATGTTATATTTTCTAACATGAAACAGCCTCTGGTACTTCTCAACTTAGCCAACTCAAAAGAGGGGTGTGTGTTTTCAATGTTTGTTCTATAAGGCTTTGTGATTTTTTTTTTTTTTCAAATTTTTAATAAAATTTATAATTTGTGACTTATGAATTTTTTATAATTACAATAACAAAACATCTATTCGAATACCATAATAATTTAACTTCCTGTGAAAACAAGCATCAAACCAAGTCATTTAGTTTTTTCACAGACAATTATGACCAACCAGAAATGCTTTGTAATTTTTATTTTTTTTTTCAAATTATTTTTATCAAATTTATAATTTGTGACTTTGTAATATACCATTTAACAATTTAACATCCTGGGAAAACCAAGGCATTTATTTTGTTCACAGACAATTCTGACCAACCAGACATGCAACCTCATACCAGTTTTTCAACTTTTTTCAGTGCCAGTTCAAAAACTTGGACCATTTGATGAAGTTGGAGAGCCTTTGGGTGTGGTTCATGGGAGCTGTGCCAGACCAGTTTATACAGTAAGTTATAATAACCATTTTATTTTAAAGCCATATTTATGTCAAGTGTTTTTTTTTTTTAAGGAACTATGGACTAAACAGGGTCTAACATTGGTTATCGCACACATCAAAGCCCAATTAATGAAGATTTTTGGATAGATTCCCAAATAATTCTCAAATTGCATTTTGCCAAAGATTGGGTTAAACTTTTTTCATCCAAAAATTCGACATATGTTTTAGAAAGCAATTTGTTTTACTGATGTGCAACAGTTTTTAGATTATGCCACACAACTTGCATACCAGTATGTATTGGCATATTATGTCATAGAGAACTATGTTGCTAAATGTATGTCCGTCCTTGTATCCATTTAATGATGCTAGGGAGATCATTTAATATTTAGAACACAGTGAGTGTTTCTTCTATAAATATTTTTTATCATACTTTATGGGCCCTATTGAACTGGTATCAATGGTGTGGTTTACACGAAAGCCAGTTTGGTTAAAAACATCATATCTTTAAAAGTGACATCGTTTCAGATGGGCCTGGCAGTCACATTTTATCTGTAGCCTTATGGACATCCTAGCCTTTCCTAGGTACATATTTGTTCAACCTGAGGCTATCATATGTTTGTGGGTTACTAGCATTAGGCAACCAATATTTGTTATCTGAATTAAGTATGTAGCTTAATTTGAATGAGCTAAATAAAAGTGATAAGAGTTACATGCCGACAAGATTTAAAATATATATACTAAATTTCAAAGACAAATTTATGTATTTTTTTTAGTAGATGTATGACTGGAAAATGCTTTGTTACTTGATTTTAACATGTTTATGGTATATTGTGTTTTATTAGGTGGAGAATTTGCCAGATGGGCCAGTGTTTTGTGCAACAAAAGATACATGTGCCACTATAACAATTTTAACTTCAGAGGTTTGTACTGGACCTTTTGTTCTTCTGTAACACTGATTTACTGGGTTAATGAATCTGTTACACTGCTAAGTATGTTTTTTTTTTTTAGAACAGTTTATAAACCTATTAATATGAATTCGGTTCTACAATTATAGATCAAATTTGTATTTCTTGAATACGAACTCTCATCTGTAAGAGTTTGGGCTCTCACACTTACATTCATAAATTGTGCTGGTAACAGCTATTGTTTTGACACTGTTCTAGATTTTGTTGATAAATATTTTGTGTTATCAAGATAAAATATAAAACGGTTTTAATTAAATCATATCATTTTTTGTATATAAATTGTTGAAAACTGAGTGTTAACTGCACCTTAAAAGGGACTTTTGTAGCGGGATGTTTTATATGTGGTGGATTGAGTTTTGCATCAATATAGGTTTATTTTGCACTTTTTTTAGGGGAATTTGGAAGAAGCTAGTGTAACGGTTATGGGATGTCAGTCAAGGACAGGCAAGTCTTTGTGTTATCTGCTAGGACCAACAGATGACGTTTTGGAGTATGACAGGTATAGGAGTAAAGAGTGCCATTGGACTAGATAAATCGTTCTTCACATTTAAGTCCCAAGAGAAGCTCGAACTTATAAAGCCACAAGTTTTAACACTTGAAAACTTGTTAAAAGTTAGTTCTAGCAAAGTAGACACCCAGAAAGTTAAAGTGGCCCGTGTGTTATTACACTCCTGGAATTGGTATGTTTGGTAAACATAGTCCTTCACACCTTTTTAAATTTTATCTATTGTTTGGGTCTTAAACATATCCTGACTGGATCTTGTTTTAAGTAACTAGGAAAAGGTGGTTTGAACTGGGATTATGGGTGTCTTTTTTCGAGAAAAAAAGACCTTTAGTAAGCTTATTGAGTCTGACATACAAGTTTTGGCCTGTTTTGGTACACTGTCATTGTTACTATTGTGGGTTTTTTCTTCACATTGCATGGTCTGGCCACAGGGACTCAGTACCATACAGACTGCCTAAATGTATATGTTTATGGAAAATAAAAAGGACGAATACCACCTGTCCATGTTAGACAAATAGTTCATCTTCAAATCCTAACCCAGAATTGTGATGTTAGTTATTTTAATTTTAAAATTTTAAATTCTCAGCCCCAAGCAATGTATGTGCATAGCTCTGATTGGATAACGTTGATGGCCTAGTTCACATTTTCCAATCACAGCTAACCGCATACATCATAAGAATAACTACTCTAATTCTAGGTTAGGATTTGAAGATGAACTATTTGTTTCACATGGACAGGTTTATGTGATAAGTGGACTTAAATCAGTTAAATCTCAACACAGTATAAGCTTTATCAACCCCAGAGTGTCACCCTGGTATTTTGGCACAAACACTACAGTCTAACAGTTATTACATAAATTGCAACCCCCTTTTTCCATGTTTAATAAAAGTTAAGAAATATCTAAAAGGTTTAAATTTAAATATTCCTCAAGTGTAAATGTAAATGACCTGTCACTTTTACCAGACAGCATGTCATTTGTCTGGGTTAATGCTTCTTTTACAGATTCATTTATGTGTGTTAAACAGTGCATCAAAAGTAAGTCAAAACTAACTTTTGTTGCTCTGTTTATTTTGGCATGGCCACACTGTTTATGATTTGAACTGAGTCTGCCTCCAATACGATTTGGTACATGAGTGAGTCCCACACTTTACAACGTTTACTCACGGCTTTGCACGGTAATTAAGCAAGGAACAGTGTGTGATGGACAATCCATTGTTATATACATGTAAATGACATACCCTCGAGTACGACATTATAACGCAAATCGAACTAACGCAAATCGAGCTAACAATATGATTTGAAAATGAATAGTTCTGACTTCCCTCAACAAACACAAGCTCTTGTTGAGTGACGTCTGTTCATACAATGATTACATAGACAAATCTATATTGACGATCTTGTCACTGAATGATTCAGACATCGGTTGAGTATTGTTTTGTACAAGTTGAAAATTGTCTTTATGTTATTTCCAACTTAACAGATTGGATTGGTATTTGGCTAATTCAAATTGTCATTATGTAAGATAAGAAGTATAGAGCAAATCAATACAATGTTTGTACTGTATGAGTCTCTTGAAAAATATAATATACTCTTATTTTGCAAGTTGTATTGACAGTTCCTACATATATAACTCATGTAGGATTTAAAACTTGCTGCTGTTTCCCCCTTTTAATAATGGAAATTTCCTTTAACATGTTTAATTTCCTTTTGTTTTGTGTCAATCATTATTAATTGATAAACAAATTTGAAATTTGTCAAATGTATTTAAAGTCTTGTCAATTCAGCAAATATAATATCTGAGGTAAGTTTCATGTAATAATGCACTAAAATGAACTCCTTCAATCACTTTTTTGAATGAGGTTAGCACAGTATGGTTACATATTTTTATTATCTTAGAATAAAATAAATTATATTTATCTTGAATTATGCAATTATATCACTGTTTTAACTTATGAATGAATATCAGTACTTTTCATCAAATGCAAATCAACTGTTGAACAATATGCAGCCAACCATGGCTAACCATAATGAAGATGTTTGGTTTTAAAATATATAGAAGATGGTGGAGTTTAAAAACCAAAAATATGTTGCATCATCTCAGACAGACAATTATGCTGTTAAATGGCAATGAATGAACTTTGTTGGTATTCATTCAAACTCTATAGAGTGTTTTTATTCTTTCGGGCAAGTTTACCATGATTATTTCAAGTAAAAACAGTCTTTTAATTTATGTGATTATGGATAATAGTATTTTTGTAAAAAGTTTTGCTGAATGGTCTGAAAATTATACTTCTTACAATTGTTATATTCTACTAATGTTATTGATTTGAACAGGAGTAAATTCTACTCTCAATAAACATGTTACTGTTAACATACACTGTTACCATTCCATTGCTGAAAACAGGTCTCATTTTGTGTTTAATTTGCAAGTTAATAACACCTGGTAGGGGCATACCAAAATAACAGAAGCTATAGGTCAGTGTTTAGCTGATAATAAGCTATCATATCATTTCTTTGTATTTTCATTTACCAAGCGCACAAGATTGGTATGGAAGTCTGTTGCTCAGGGGAAAGCTTCTCCAAGCACTATTTAATATAATCCACTATGACTAGCCATTTTGAGACTATTAGGGATGTAATGTGGTGAAAGTGATAACAAATCTTTCCAACATCTGGTCACTGGTGCTTTTCGAAACGGATGTTTGTATTGAGTTACGTGATTGTCCTTTCTTGTCTTTTGTTTTCCAAGGTTTCCTTTACCCATTACATTGTACTGTCCACTGTTTAGTTGATCATTAATCATCCATCAGGCATATGAGCAAAGTTACACAATAAGGCTCTGGCAAACTCCCATGTATTTAAGCAAACAACTGTTAAATAGAGGATTTGTCCTCTTCATAAGTGAATACCCTTGTGTTCGAGGTTGAACCCCATCAAACAAACAAACCTTTGCTCATTAAAGACCGGCAGGCCTTTAATGCCGTAAATAACCTAAAATAAACCACATTCCTGAGGCCTCTGACTAAGCCTATAGTGATTTTTATGAATACTCACACTTATTTTATTAATGGAGGAAAATTCATTTACCAGCCCAGCAAACCTTTAATGTTTGCAGTATACAAGTAGTTGTCACATGCATCAGTGTCTTTTAATGTTGAAAGTAGATGTCCTACATTGCTGTCATTTTAGTGTTTGTTTGGGGTTTAACATATTACTTAAGGTCATTTCACTCATATATTGGCATGCCAACTCGATAGGTGGAGGAAATCACCCTTAGCACCACAAACAAGGACAAGACTGTACAAAACAGGATAACCACACTGCCTTAAATGAAGAAACCACAAACAGATCAGCTTCATGCTGCTTCTAAAGCTCTGAGAGCACCAGGGCAGCATGATTACTTCATTGTTTGGTTCTTCACACTGTGTTTAAGGGTATTTCACATACATAATGGCAAAGTTTTCCAAATGAATAATTTACATTAGCACAAACTCAAAATGTAAGTCATTTTGATATTGTAAGAAAGTCCTCTTCAAAGGACTCCGGGCAACATCATCTACCTTGATCCCAACCCAAAGCGTGACCCAGGGCAACATGATCGAGCTCGATCCCAACCCAAAGCATTATTTTAATGGAATACCTTTTTAAAGTATGGCCTTGAAGACGTACTATACTTTGTCTCATACTGGGAAACCAGTAAAATAGACACATGCAATTATATTGTTATTAATATTTTGGCAGTGATATTGTTTCTATTCAAATAACCAAATCTTGTCTTAAATGGAAAAAAAAAATATAGGGGTTTTATTTACCTACGATACTATCCGTGAACCTTATCAACTATCAAGGGTAGCATGATAGACTACAGAGCTACATGTACATGGAAAAATAGGCAAAATATTTATGTTTTCACAAAACCTCTGAATTGTTTAACCCTGTTTATATTTGTTTCGCCGTCTTTACTAAAATTAAACTTTAATTGACCAAGTCCCTTCAATAGCAATTCGTCATATAAGTGAAATACCCTTGAGTACGACGTTAAACATCAATCAAACAATCAATAGCAATTCTTATTTGTATTGTGACGGCGATGAACTGCCGCTGGGCCAAGTATTCCATGTACATGTATCACTCAGTGCTCAGTCTTCGCTTAAGTCGCAGGCCTATGTATACTTAAAACTCTACAAAACTGTGTCTTGTTTTTTCAGAATTGAAATCAATTGATTGTTTCCTTTTTAGGATAAAATATTAATGGCCACACTTTGGGCAAAACTGTGCCACTGAACTGTCGATCCGCCATGACTGTTTGGCGGCAGAGAGCCATTTTTTGCAATGTAGTGAAAGGATACTTGTACATTTCTTATCGGTTTGCTTATGTATACTAAAGTATACTTTATTTTTTTTTGTAAAATGCTTTTACTTTCAAAAGTGTCAGTAAATATTATACGGTAGAATTAGTCCTTATTCCTGTAATGGAAAAAATCGTTTTATTCTTTTACTCCTTGGCAAAGCAAATGCTGTACATGATGACGTCACACGTAAACAATAAGCCAGCGGTCAGCTACAGTGCTGCCGCCTGTCGATCAGTCAGAAGAAGCTTTCCTTGGCGTTGAGTAGGGTGGAAATTCAGGAAGAAACCTGATAAAAACCACCCCTGCGATTGCAGGAGCCACATCTAGTGACTCATTCAAAGGTATAGGTACAGACTGTACAGTCAAACAAGAACTTTTATCATGTGACATTACTGCTAATGCTGTCTGTCTGTTTGACTGGGGTTTAACACCATATCATGGGTCATTTCAC
>JAVFBW010163824.1:0-11504 GCA_034783835.1 Mopalia ciliata
TTTCGCTTTCATACCTTGCTGTCTCGCTTAGCTACCACCAAACTCGCGCCCCCCCCCCCCCCCCTTGCTTTGCTTCGCATACTATATTCGAAACGCTGGGTATTAACGGAAAAAGTGCCTCGTGTTAACAACTGGTAACAGTATTAATTCATTTTGGTCATGCCATTACAATAAACTAAATAAGTATAGGCTAGCTGGGCGTTTTCGTTTTTTTTTTTTTCAGCTTTTTTTCAAGAATAGATGAAACAATCATCAAATGCACCAGTATATATTATAATATTAAATTTATGACATATTGCTTTTTTTCAAAAATCAATTGTATCGATGTATGTTAAATTGATTCAATAAATATATCAAATGTCGATAGTTTCCTTTTAACAACTTGTGTTAAAATGAGTCTCGAATCTATACGAAAAAACAAAGAATTCCCTGTATTAAATAGATATTCAAAATATCTGTTACAAGCATGACTTTATCATGTGGTATATCCCTTAAATTGTAAGAATTGTCTGAAACAATACGTTGTTTAACCGAAAGCCGCATTTACATTACAGCCAACAATGAGTGCATGTCCATTAGGTTACGAAACATATCCCCAATTACATTACTTTTCGGTTAAAGGTCATTGGAAATGGAAATCTATCTTAAACTCGCTTTGAAAGTCAAACTTAGTATGCCATTAATAATAAACACATAGCGGTTACTTTAATGTCCCAGTGTAAGTGCGTCCCGTAGAAATAGATTGACATAAACATTTTGTTCTTTGTGTCGTGAACTTCTGTATCTCAGTCCTGCACTGTGCTGGTCGTGCTATATCAGTCACGTGCTTCAAATACCGATGGATGGTAATTTTTATTTTTCAGCTTTGACAGAAAGAGAAAAAAATCACCGCATGTACATGTATGTGCATGAATAATCTGATTGGCCTGTCTTGAGTATGAGAATATCAGTTGGGTGGGTAAGTGTTCTTGTCCTGCTAACCAGCGTGATTCGTATCCCCTATTCGACGCTTTATTTCTATCCCATGTAGGACATTGAGGCGAAACCCGGTAGAAGGTAGCGAGATGGCTACAATTCCATTCTGGCCTTATTATTTGGGCGATAAAAATCCCGTCAAGATGTGTGAAGGATCAAAAGATAAACCAATAAAGCGTTATTAACTTCCCGATACAAAAAGAAATGATACCTTTTGAACGAAATTGAGAAGTGGAGTAACATAATTATACAATTTCTGGATAACCACTTCTTGTTTTGTGATAGAACACAACGTTTGATACATAAACCTGTATCGTCATCAGGTGTAAATTGACTAAAGAAGAATAGGAAAGGTAGAAGTCATATACCAGTATTATAAAGTATTTAAATAAACACGGTCTAATGTTCTAGTGAGCAGTGTGCACCACAACCACATATAAGATATCTAACATGCTACATGTATAATAAGAGGATTAAGTTCCGAAGTAACTACCTAAGTAATATACTGTCTGGAGATAAGAGAGAAATAATCTGTGCTGGCACCATAGAGATGATGATGTAGAAAAGTATATCTTAACGATAAGATAACAGTACAGTACTTCTTCTAGTTGCCGTTTAAAGTATAACGATATCAGGTTATATGCAGTATGTACTGCTCTATGGCAGGCGAAGTGTTTCACTATTTTATATTAATTTTCTTGGTTTAAAATATAAATGTATTGTCCATAACTTACAGATTTCATTGCATATAGTTCTATTTATATTCTGTATTTAAAATATATGTGCAATAGTTTTATATATTTGTTGTTCAAGTTTGTATAGGTATGCTATGATTTGGATTTATATGCATGGATTTTTATTTGTCTTCAAAACGAACTTAAATATATGTTTTTAAGTTCGTTTTAAAAATATCTCATTAGCATTATGGGATTATCCTAATGGTTCAACCATTACTATATGTAATAGTCATCCAATGAGATCTCGCCTTATGAATGTCTTTCGTTAAATTATTATATTTCCCGGAGTGCAATTTTACAACATAACATTTTAAACTGTTTCATGAACAAATATAAAAATGTGGACAATAAATATATAAATTAATGAAAAAATAGAAATATGTAGACAATAAATATATATACATGAGTTGAATGCAAATGCAAAATTTAAGAACAAAAAATAAAAATATACAAATAAAATATAAATTTGTTGAATGCAAATGCACAATTTTAAAACATATATTACGTTTTTATTCAAACATATTAACTTTTTAAACAAATATAATTTATTTAATATTGAAACACTTCGCCTGCCATAGATAGGAACCTTATACATGTATATTCAAATTTAGACTGATTGATATCCCGGTTTGTACTTATACATTTAATTTAGAGATTTAAAGATCGACAAACCGTAGCATCAGCTGATTCCTTAAAAGCTGGAATTTTTTTTACGCTTTTGGTGTCAATCAAAAAAGCATCATATTTGGAAATGATAAACAAAAATCCCGGTAAATTGAAGTGATCGGCTGTGTGGGGAGCTGGAAAGCATGGCACATCTTTCGTACAAACCACATGAAGAAGAAAGATGTCATATTTCCGTCAAATTCTATAGCTTGGTTTAACTTGATCTACAAATATGTTTTAAATCAGCGGGCGGCCTCTCGTCAAAATGGCTGCACAACGGAGAAGCCAGATTTTGCATATGTCGCATGACGTTAGACAGACAAACTGATATATGGGCTTACGGACAGAAAACGATCAGATAAGATTTATTTTATTGAGAGATCATTTGTTACTGGGTTTTTTAGGGGGGAGGGGGGGGGGGAGTTGTGAGGTTTTATGATTGTTACAGATGCGTCTATAACAAATTAAATCAAGCGCAATTTGGTGATCAGATTGTGACAGGAGATTTTAATCACTGTTTTCTCTGTAGCAATTTTAATTCATTTTGTAAAATTTCACGTAAAGATATGTTACATTTCGTTTAAAAAAGGCATGCATTACTTCACTATTGATCCGATACGGTGGATATTTATAGTCAATTTCAGTTCGATACGGTGGATATTTATAGTCAATTTCAGTTTACAAGCATGGTGAATATTGTTCATCAGATTTCGCTTGCAGTATCAATAAAGTAAGATTTGATCAGATGGGGAATAACAGTAGGAAACAAATAAATAAACCCCTTTGATTGTTGGTAAACTTCGTTCCTCGGAATGTATCTAGTTTTATATTTCATTTTGGCTTCTTTATAATCTTTAATACGAAAGAGACTTTCTTAGAAGCTGGATTGTCCGACCCGTCTTTACTGTGTTAAACAGAAAGGGTCATCCAATTTGAAGAAACGTTCAGAATAACTGCCAAACCACGTGTCAGCTGTTCTTATAAATACAAAGGAGAGAGGAAGAATTTTGAAAGAGTACGCTTCTGTGCGTTAAAGGTCCAATTTACTTAAACAAGTATTCTTTGTTACATGAATAGATCTTGATTAAGGTCTTAAATAATAATACGTTTTAAGAATTGTATTGGGCATGGACAGTTCACAAACTAATGCTGCCATGAATTTTATAAATATAATAATTACAAAATGTACAATTTCTCATCTACATGTTTTTTGTTGGAATTAGACCTACAAACCAACATTCCAGAATGTTTATCTATATACCAAAATAACAGTGTAACTAATCAGGTACAATTTCATATTCACTCCTTTTTTTATTTTTCGCCAAATACGAAATACGTACAATCGTACTTAAAACAAGACAAACTGATATAATTTATATTTATAATTCTTATACATCTTCACTGGATCATTTTTTCTAAATCCTTTTTTTTTTTTCGAGAACTTGTTTTCGCGAAAATTCTTATAATTAATCCCATTCTATTAGACTTGATAATCTGGTACATTTTGTGTCAGGTTATGTAAACACATACCAAATAATTCTGATTTAAACGAAGGGACGTAACTTCATTTCGGTGAATTGCAAAGGTGTGTGTTTTTTTCCAAATTGGTACCAATTAGGGGATGAATCATTGCTCTCCGCTTTCCTTTCTACAGAAAAATAAAGTCCATTTAAATTTGATTGATGACATGCGTTATACCACCACGCCCCCTTCCTGTCTATAGCGCAATGCAGAGACACGTGCCTATCGTTGTCCTTGTCGAAAGTGCTGAAGTTAAAGCCGTTTTGGTAGTCCAAAGAATCACCTGAAATGAAAACAAATATATATATTTACATTATAATTTGTTACACTTCTGTGATTCGTCGTCTGACTTTGGTTAAACTTTGACTAAGCCGAAGAATAAGGAAATATTTTTGATGCATGTGGTCGGTGTTCCAATTGTTTATTAATTTGAAATCACTGGTAAATATTGAGCGCTACCATGACAACAGAATCAAAAATTTTCCTGATATTAAAAAAAATGCAAATCGGAATAAAACAGGTGTTTAAAACAATGCCAATTTAAACAATGATAACGCCATAAGTAAACTTTATGGATAATGCATTTAATCTTATAAATTATAAGCTGTTTTGTATTTGAGATGAATTTAAGCTATTACTATGCTCTTCTTCTTAAAATATATGTTTGTGCACACAATCTCATTTGCGGACGTTACAGCATTAATTTAAACCTTGGTTGTATTTTGCTACTTTTTTCGAAGTGATCACAGCAACAAAAGGCATTGGGAAACCTATTTGTTGTGGTATACTGAACTTTTGATTGCCCTAAACTGTCTTATATTGGTCTTATACGTCGTGCTACAGACGCCCTTCCATGTGTTTTGGAAGATATTTGGATCAATATGGGAGCAGTTCTATAAAATAAATTATAAACACTTACTGCTGATGCCATAATTGATGATAATCTTTATATAACCAGCATATTTTTATAGCTGCAACAATAAGATATTTTCGATTACGGATACTAGTAGGCCTACTGATTAGAATATCATGTTAAAGTAGTGCCATACATTTATTATTAGTTTGTTTGTAGCCTTGCGTTTAGTTATACCCGGCGCTATATTATTCATATACAATTTTCTAGCAACATATAATTAGTCTCGGTTTTGTGTTGATTGCATTTGTCACAGCTTTTGATTCTTGGCTAATTCTAACAAATTCCCATATAACCATTGGATGTCCGTGTATCTCAAATCAGAACACATAGCTGTATCCGTTGATTAAGTGCATGTAGCTGGAAACAAGCGACAACACAAATAACACGATATATATATAATAATTCGTGTTGATGATTAGGCTATTCTTGGGGAATTAACCCATTGAAATCAGGCATGCAAAACTGCGCATAAAATGAGCATGTTATCGTACAAGGCGTCTATACGCGTGTAAGTGTTCGTTTGATGTTTTTAACTCACATCTCACATATTCTACTTTAAGCAATCGAATCGACCAGCATGAGTAATGACAGTAACTGCATATTTAATTTAACACATATTCGCTAGCCAAGCGATTTATAAAGAAATACTCTACATATGGGATGTACATCTCTTAACAGGACTTCCGATTACCTCGTTCAGGCTCTCTCGGTGTGTTTAGAAGGCCGATCTTTCAAAGACGTGTTAAATTATTAGGTCTACTACACTTTGGTTCGACAGTAGGACTTGAATAGAGACTTTGCGTATTTTTAACTTTCTCTTTAAATCCGAACGAGAAATTTTGCAAGAGGTATCCCGGAGTGGACTAATTAATATGAAATATCGCAGAGCACATAACGTGTCTTACAGGCTTAACGGAATGAACTTCTCTAGCCCGATAATAAAAGTACGCCCTCTGCTGGGGTAAGTTATCACACAGTTCCATTTAACTCCCCTGTTAAACGGAATCCAGGCAATCTTACATTTCTTTGCAAACAATATGGATATCGTGTGATACTGACGGCTATACCCTTACATCAACATATAGCATATTTAATTGTGCTCTCGTATAGCCTTCGATCGAATTACAGTATAGCCCAGACTGATCCTATACGCTGGTACATTTAGAACATGTTGTTAGGTATGGGCCTAAAGCATAAGAACGACGTTGTCCAATCAGATGACTGTGAAGCCCGGAGTCAGGTTAAAAAATCACACAAGATTTTAATGGTTGACCTGGGCACATGAGCGAACAGGTTTGTAAAATGTCGGCCCAAGGATGTGCTGCCCCTGTAACCAGGTAAACAGTCAAAGCCTAAAGCACGTTGAAAGATCGACTTTCTTCGGCTTGTGTTATCGAGCCATACCTAACAAAATGTTCAATATGTACCAGCGTATTGGGTCAGTATGGGCTATACTGTAAGCCGATCTCTGGCTATACGAGCGTAATTTAATTGAGAAATGTGGGAGGGTGGAGGGAGCTGTTCTGTAGCAGTGGAGTTCGCCCGCCATATTTATGCCAAACAACATGGTGGGAAACACTCACAATTCACCCAAACCAGAAAATGGCAATATATTCTAAAATATACACATATATTCACTAAGCTTGTTGAATTTACCTGCAGTTCCAGTATACGTCCCCAATAACAGCCGGTACTGCTGACTTTCATTCGAGATGTAAAATTGGTTATATCTGGCGTACCGTCTCTCCTTGTCGTAACTTTGAAGATCCACACGCAGCTCATATCTTCTTTGTGATGTCAGAAGGTGTATTTTCTCAAGGCCTGTTAAGAGATCTAATTGGGTAAGTTAAATATTCGTGATACAGAGAGCACAGGTATATTTTGGCACTGTACAATATTTAACTAAATAACTACATAAACCACACTGAACAAAGTCCACACTTTTTGAATGGCCATGAATTTTCCTGATGTTGATAATAAAAGATTACACCTGCATTTAAACCCGATTAAACAGCGTAAAGAACCAATTAACACGGACTAACTAGCTAAAAGAAAATAAAATGAAAATTAGACAAACTTAATACTGATAGAGGCAATAGTGTTGAAGTGGACTGAATTTCAATAGATGAATTGTTTTTCACACAATAACTTTCTTAAACGCACAACAAAGATTAGGGGTGTGGTCGAATAAATTTTGTCTGTAGGAATGGTCAGATTTCAATTTATGCAAGATCGAGTGGAGTCTTTCGAGAGTTCCGGGGTTAGCCTAGTTGGGCCATTTTACTAGATTTAGTGCAAGTTCAAAGCTGTGCGGGTTTGTTTTGGTTTCCTAAACATTGGTTTCCGCTTTATTACTAAAACAAATACAAGAAAATACGGGAATTGCCTTAGTCGGGCCTATATAACCAGATTCATAGCGAGTTTGGAACTTAACGTGTTTGTTTTTGTGTCGTTAATATCGGGTTTCGCTTTAGTAAACGGATTTCCACACAAAACGAATTTCCTTAACTTATTACAGACGTAATTACATTTCCCAAAGATCTAATGCGTATGTTTGCTAAAGGTTAAAAGTTGTGCTTAAATAAATTTTATATCGATTGATGCTCTGGTTTATTTCAAGTCAATACTCCAGGGAAAGTTAAATATCCTAGAGAAATTACTAAAACGAAAACCAAAAACCGATTACAGGAATTAATATATTGTCATTATACCCAATGGATATATTTGTTAAAGGTATAATGATGTTTGATTGAAGGATCTTTTTCTTCAGGAATGCTTTGAAGGGAATTTATTTCAAATCACGTGAATACCTTCACCCCAACCGGTAATACTACACTTACTTACTTATTTAGAGTATTGGCGTGCCCATTCAGGGAATGGTTTACGTCGTGACTTTATCACAACGACTTATGGACTATGGTATTCACATCACAGGTTTGTATATGGCATGTTGTTCAATATACAGGATCAAAGGTAACACGAGTATAAAACAGGAAGACAAACAAAAAACACTCATACTCCGGTAACACAAATTCATATGGTAATGACAAAGCAAATGCACTCTTCAAAAAACGAAACGCAAAAGAGAATTTTCAGAGTTGACATATATGTTATTCAAATGAATTGAAATCACAGTGTCATCAATGTACATATATGAAATTCGGCTCAATGATACATTGGTGTATGGAACACCCGTCTCGAAATTTACAGTCTTATCTTCCTACACAACTGTCCACCAAGTGGAGCCAAAGCCAATACCTTGAGTGGCCACCTCTTGCAGTCAGAACTGCGCGACATCGCCTGGGCATGGAACGAATCAATCGTTGGATGTTCCTCTTTTGAATCCTTTCCCGCTCTTCCTGCAACATGTGGAACGGCCGATCAAGGGTCACTGGTTGATTTTGGCGCTGATGCATTCGTCTATCGATTTGGTCCGATAGATGCTCGATAGGGTACAAATCCGGAGATTTGGAGGGCCATGGGAAGACATTGAAGTTGTTGTTCACGAGATAGTCCACTGTAGTACGTGCGTGTGGGGTCGAGCATTATCGTGTTGGAATAGCTCCCTCTGGTAGTCGACAAACGGAAGGAAGTATGGACGGAGAATGTCATCAATGTAGCGACTGGCTGTCAAATTGTGCCTTATCAGCACAATTTGCGTTTTTTTCTGTTGTAGGAGATAGTACCCCACACAATGACACTCCCCCCGCCGAATCTGTCAACTTCCCTTATACAGTTTGGTGCATATATTTCATTGCGTCTCCTGTAAGCATGCTGTCTGCCGTCACGTCGCCTGAGCCGAAAACGTGACTTATCTGAGAACCATATTCTCTTCCAATGTTGCAGATTCCATTCTGTACTCTGTTACACCATCGGACCGTTGACGCTGATGTAAACGTGTTAAGGAGGGGGCAACTTTGGGTCGTCTTGCTCGGATTCCAGCCTTTCTTAGGCAGTTCCTAATTGTCTGGTCGGACACTCTGCGGGCTCCAAACTGTTCTTGGGCTGTGTCACGTGCAGTGCGCCATGATGGCGATCACGCAAATGAGATACCCGGATGTATCGATCTTCAGCTCGTGTTGTGACTCGAGGCCTCCCCGATCTTGGACGGTCATTTACAGAATTGATCTGGACATACCGATCCCACAAGCGTGTTATCGTGCTAGGATGAACGTTGAAGGTCCTCGCAATGACACTCTTGGATTCGCCAGCTTGTAAACGCCCAATGGCCATATTTCTGTCGGCTGCGTTAAGACGTGGCATGTTCTTCGATCCTAACTTTCGATAAATGTCACAATTCTGCCCGATTCATTTGGGTTTTTATAGCTCAGCCCTTTACTCATTCTTTGTACCTGCAAATCGGTTATTTTGACTTTTACTTGTTTTTCACGATGATTTTCATGATCACAATAAAAACGACCATTAACAGCGTTCTAAATCACCAAGAGTTGCGTTTGAGCGAGGGTTTGGTTAACATCATTACAAAACAATAAGCTACTTTTTCAAATTCACTTTTGCGTTTCTTTTTTTGAAGAGTGTACATCTTTACCGGTATTACTACAGATTTAGTGCAAGAACTTTGGGGGCTTGTTTTCGTTTTCTTTATATTTGCTTAGTAAATATTCTGGGGGTATCATTAACACGAACACCACAAACCAATTCACAAGTTAATATATTGACAATGTATCCACTGCATATGTTTGTTCAAGGTTTAGAGGTGTGGTTGTTGTTTTCTTATTATAGGTTTTCGCTTTGGAAAACCTGATCAACAACAAATAGAAACCGTTAGTTACGAGGCTCCGTAAGGGACTAATTGGCTTAATGCTTTCGCTTTTCGGTGTTCGCTTTGGTGACGACCAAATCAGTGCCCACGACTGCGGACCATTTGATATTTCCTACCCTAGAACTATGTTGTAGCACGCTTCATGGAGGCAAATATACCTTCTATAGTTTGTGTTTATCAATTCCCTTAAATCCACGCCATATGAATAGATATTTTGATAACCCTTTTAAAGGATCTATAGCAGAACAAAGTAACAAACGAACCGAGCCAATGTTCTCCAAGCAAGTTTCCAAAGCCCTGGGAATAGTTTTTCCAATTCCTGTAGAAGTCCGTTAATCCATCCTGGCGTCTCTGGAACACCTGAACATAAATGGAAGGTTCAGAGTTCATTTCAACCTGGTGCCATGCAATTTTAAATAAGCCTGTCTTGTGTCTGAAATGGATAGATCTCTGTGGGTCTGACCTTATTTTAAGATGTATGTCCTACGATTTTAGATATGTCTGTAGAGCTGAGGGTCGTGACGTTTTAACCACATTAGATAAGCAGGTCTTATCGTTAGCGTAACTACCGCTCTTAATATCACATGACACTTGGGGCTAGTTTGAAAATCTTCCCAAAAGAGAACAAACCTGTTTGGTAAATTTACCTGTCTCGCTTGGTAGGAAATGAGTAAACGATTTATTAAGGATAACACATCAACAACAAATGGGCTGTTTAAAGAAGTAAATCTACAACACTTGCACATGGAGAACACTATTGGACATATTATTGGCTCACATGGTTCAAAGACAATTAGACCCATTTGAAATAAGCAACCAACCAACATGTATTTAATCGTTTATGCCAACTATTTTAACATTGATACAACAACCTTACTATCCGGGATCGTGGAGAACCATTGATTTTCAACAATATCTGAACGTTTCTAAATTATTGCATTTCTTTGGTTGAGGGAAAACAATATATCATAACGATAATTGTCGTAGTTTGCAATATGTTATACTTACTAGCCACCCACCGTCTGACGTCGTCATATCACAGTACACGAGAAATCCTTCTCCTACCCCGAATGGAAACACTCGGTAAACTTGAGATTTGGTTCCACCACAGCCCTTCACCTCGTAGCAGTCCGTAGGATAATAACATTCCATGCCATCGTTAAAATCTATCAATCAATAAAATTACTCTTCACCGGTCTTTGATATATATGAGAGTAAAACAAGACCTTTAGAAATATGGATCAGGCTGTTTAAGATCTATTTTACTGATTTTAACTCAAAAACGTATGAAATTGTTCCTTTACTTCGATTCAACGGTTCCTTAAAGGAATTAGATACTCTAACCTCCCCGCAGCTAAAACTTTGTGATTTTTTTTATTAATGCATATTCCAAAAATTGAGATAGTGATCTTTATCCCGATAAAAAAATTGAATTTGAAGACCGTTAACTTTGATGATAAAACCGGACTACATTATTTACAACAGGGGTGTTTTGACAATCAATTAAATACAGGTAGCTACCTGGAGATGATTAATTTTCTGTCCGTTGTGCATATTCGCGTATCAACGGTTTCCGTGTATTGTATATTGAGCACTAATTCACTGGCGCCGCATGTGGTTGATTGGTGTTAGCCTGTTCATAGATTGATCACAGTTTGAATGGAATTCAACTAACATTTGACACAGTCAGCTTTTGTCAATCCTATAGATAAACTGGTATATTTCACAATAACTATGGATAATTATTTGCGAAACATACAAAGAATGACTCAATTCGATATTATAAACAAATTGTGAAAAAAATAGATTGAAATTACTCCAAAGAATTGAGCATGAAAGAGGTAAAAGTGTCGTAAAATAAATCAGAAATACATTTTACCCGTTTTCCCTGCTTTCATTTTCCAGT
>JAVFBW010163835.1:0-11503 GCA_034783835.1 Mopalia ciliata
GAACACACAGAAATAAATTTATGTGAATCCAAAGGCCAAGTGAACCTGTTTCCACGAGGGATGACAATTGTTAAACAGAAGTTTTGTTTGAGTTGAAGTAGATTTAATTCCAAATATCGAATTTTGATCAATATTTCTTTGATCAATAGTGTCAACAGCCGAAGGTGAGAGTCGTCAACTGTTTATTCGATTTTGCCACTATATAACCTTCTGCCGAAATACAGAAGTAAGTATCATATTACATTGAAATTAAGCACACTGGTTGTTCAGATTAAAATGTAAAACATTATTAAAGTCCATAGCGCTCAGAAGACACCAATGCAAAGTCAATATCTGTTGTGCCCACCAAGCATTAACCTATGACACAGCACGGACCGTCTCGGCATAGACATGATCAATGAACGAAAACGGTTTTGCGGAATTCTCCTCCATTCTTGATCAAGAGCCTGCTGCAGTTCTTGCAGATTTTGCGGTGCTGGGTATCAACTACGCAAGCGTCTATCCAAATCATCCCACAAATGTACTATTGGGTTTTAATGTGGTGATTTGGACGGCAAGAGCAACACTATTACGGTCTGGTTATTAAAAACTCATAATTAGCACGAGCTGAGCGTTGTCGTGCTGAAAACTTCTCTAGGGAGGTTCATTATGGGCAGCAATGTGTGGTGTCAAAACCTCATCTCTGTATCGAGCGGCGTTATGGTTTCCAGGGATCTGTACCAGTTGAGTTTTTCGAGCGCAGGATATGGCACCCCACATCATCATACTTCCTCCGCCGAAATTGTCGATCTCCAGAACGCAGTTCCTTGCGAACCTCTCATTCCGGCGTCTGTAGACACGTGTACGACCGTCTCTTCTCTGCAGCTTGAATATGGACTCATCGCCAAAGTAAGGACGTCTGCGGTTTTGACGGAGACGGGTCCTGACTGTGCCGATATTCTCCGGAGACCTGGGACTTTTGATGTGGTTTCTGTTGCTGTTATGGTCCAGTTTCTCAGATGAATTAACCGGATGAAGCGATCTTGGGCTGCTGTTGTGACCCTAGGTCGACCAGAACGTTCACGGTCAGCTGTTGAACCGGTTGCTGGTACCGTTGGAAGATCCAGGAAATCGTGCTCCGGTGGACATGATAAAATCTAGCGACTGCATTCTGTGATCCATCGGCCGATGACGACGTTCCGGATAGCTGCCTCTAGTCTTGGCATATCGTAGCAGGTTGCAGAAACAATTTAACAACTGAATTCAATTGAACGGCTATCTGTCTTTTATACCCATTAAACTCGCTTTATGATTAGGCATGATTCGAACGTGCAACAAGTTTTTCCCTACCCCTACACCCAAAAGTCACGTGTGATCAACAGCCACTATCAGTTGCGTAAATTCAATTATCGGACATTTACATCATAACATGATCATGTTGTCATGTCTCAATCACGCAAATTTTTGGAAGAATTCATGTTTTAAGACATGTTTGTGGTGTTGCCTTTCTTTTTTGGGAGAGTATATATCTTTCTTAACATGGATGGCTTGTTAGCTCTGTCGACAAGGGTAATGGCAATATGATAAATAAGTCGACAGAGCTAAGAAGCCATCCATGTTAAGAAAGATATATACTCTCCCAAAAAAGAAACGCAACATCACAAACAACATTTAAACCTGAATCCTTCCAAAAGATTGCGTGATTGAGACAAATTACAAATCTTCTTAGCTATGCACATCCTTGTGACACTTGGCATTTTTGTCTACAATATAATTTTGTTAGACGTGTGGACGTTGTCTTCGTTTCATTTTTCTCTTTTAAAACTGTTCCAATTGAGATCGATCATAATCGACCAATCAAAACTCATATAATTCTATATGTAGCGAGATTAGGAGGATAGATATCATCAACGATGTTATTGTACCGAAGATAACTTTTCTGCTTAGGTACGATTAGGCCTTGTGGTCCTCTTTGTCGATATTATAATATACATGACTTAAACCTGAGGGTTTGAACACGTGGCTCTCAGTATACATCTGGATATATTATATGGCAAAGTTAAATATGAGACTAATCGAAAACACATAACTATACATGATACCACACATGCTGATTACAATTCTTAACATATGCTTTGTCACCTAATGTCTCTGTCAGCGTTTGGCCAACACCTGTATTTCTTTTGATGTAGCCGCCTGGTCTGATTTACAATTCCAGAAGTGGGGCATACTAAACAGTTAGCTGACTTTCCCCAAAAAACTGCTTTTCCTACGTTAAAGGCATAAGTTGATGATTTTGTACTTGTCGCACTGGTCTGCATATTTTGCGTACTATACTTCATACAGATAATTGAGCAGCAAACTACTTTAAGCCTGTGCGATAACAAAGATGAAAGGACCAGACCAGAAATATTCCCACAAATAACACATACAACTAATAATGCTGGCTGACAAAGGTCGGGTTAGTGTAAATCACAAATAATAGAAATGTGGTTATTGTTTATATTTGGTGGGAATTTATGTGATAATCATCAGATATGAACAACAATAACCATATGCTAGCAGATGTAAAGAGGAGCTTCACTAATAAACCAACCAATACCGGGATTGTCGGTGCATAACCTCTGCGTCTCTATTGTTTTTATTTTCTTCAAATTATGTATCATTTTTATTTATTTATTTATTTATTTATTTTTTTTTTTTTGCTTCTTTATTTTCAAAACAGTCTGCAAAGTAAGAGGTGTAATGTTTACATCTAAAGTTTACTTTGACCATTATTCTGTCAGTAAAATTGTGAGGATTAGCGCACTAAGGTCAAGGATTAACGATGTTTAAGAGACGGTTTAATGTTAACTCATTTGTGATTGCCCTTAAGAAGAATGAAGAAAGATCAAGGTGGGATGTGAGCAGTGTATACGCTCTATATGACTCGACAGCAACGCTTGTGTATATAGAAACGTATACGCTCTATATGACTTAACAGCAACGCTAGTGGATATAGAAACGTATACGCTCTATATGACTCGACAGCAACGCTAGTGGATATAGAAAAGTATACGCTCTCTATGACTCGACAGCAGCGCTAGTGTATCTAGAACCATATACGCTCTGTATGACTCGACAACAACGCTACTGTTTATAGAAACGTATACGCTCTATATGACTCGACAACAACGCAATACTATTTATAGAAACGTATAACCTCTATATGACTCGACAACAACGCTATACTGTTTATAGAAACGTATAAGCTCTATATGACTCGACAACAACGCTACTGGATATAGATATAGATATAGTATGTTGACACGATGGCATACGTGGCAATCATCATATACACCCTTTTACAAAATCCCATAACCCATTGCGCCCTTCTGATGAGTGATGTCAAAGGGGGCTCGGTCGTCATTGTTATGGGTGTTTCACGTGACGATTTAGAGTTCGTGATGAAAGTTGGATACGACCTACGTTAATAACGATGAGTATTCACATGTATGCATAATGAATACATTCATAAACATGTAATTAAACAGTATTAATTTAAGCAAAATAATACTGAAATTCTCCAAGATATATGTCAATGATTTTTTAAAATAAAAGAATCCGTTGTCCCACATATTAAGATACAGCTTAGCGAGCTTTCTTGCTTGTCTAAAACATATAAATAACATAGGTAAAATCTTCATTTAAATGATTGCAGTATAAAGTATAGGCCTATAAATCATATGCCGAGTGGCTCGGACGATATTGTTTTCGCCACTCGGACTAAGGCCTACAGTGACCAAGCTATATAAGTATTCTAGCGAAAAAATATAGGATGATAACGCGATTGATTCTTGTTACCGGCGATTATTTTACACATCAACTTATTTTTGTAAAGTAACCCGAGTGAAACAATATAAGTTGGTCGGATAACTAACTTTGTATTTACATTGATATACAGACTATTAAAACTAGTGACAGTAGAAGATTCATTTTCAATGATTTGCGCCTTTCTCTAAATGAAAACAAAGGATCATGGGATTTTCGAAAATGGTTTATAGGGAGCGGTACATAGAAACTTACCCAGTGTTACTGTGTGGCGACTAAAACAGGCGGTGAATGGTACATGTTATGGATCGTGCTATGTGCATTGTAGGGATATTAGGTCGCTGTGTGGGAAAATGTTGTCTCTGTAAGTATATACTGTGTATGAAGATGTTCTACTGTTTGGGAAGATGCTCAATTGTGTATGAAGATGATCTACAATGCGGGAAGATGTTATACTGTGTGGTAAGATGTTCTGCTATGTGGGAAAATGTTCTATTGTGTGGCAAGATGTTTTTGTGTATGCGAAGATGTTCTACCGTGTTGGAAGAAGTTCTACTGTGTGGGAAGATGTTATACTGTGTGTCTACTGTGTGGGAAGATGTTCTACTGTTTGGGAAGATGGTATATTGTGTGGGAAGATTTTCTACTCTGTGGGAAAATGTTTTATTGTGTGTTAAGATGTTCTGCTGTCTGTCCAGTGTGTGGGGAGATGTTCCACTGTTTGGGAAGATGCTTTACTATGTGGGAAGATGTTTGCATTTGTGGGAAGATGACTGTGTGGGAAGATGTTCTATTGTGTAGGAAGATATTCTACTGTGTTCTACTGTGTAGGAAGATGTTGTATTGTGTGGGAAGACATTATACTGTGTGGGAAGATGTTCTACTCTTTGTGAAGATTTTCTACTGTGTGGTGAGATGTTCTACTATGTGGGAAGATGTTCTGCTGTGGGTCTACTGTGTTGGAAGATGTTATACGGATTGGGAAGATGTTCCTCTGTGTGGGAAGATGTTTTACTGTGTGGGAAGATTTTCTATTGTGTGAGAAAATGTTCTACTGTATGGGGAGATTTATTTATTGTGTGGGAAAATGTTTTACTGTGTGGGAAAATGTTTTACTCTGTGTATATTATGTGGGAAAATATTTTCCGTGTGGGAAAAGTTTGACTCTTTGTCTACTGTGTGGGGTTTTACTTTGTTTAACTGTCTGGGAAGATGCTCTACTGTGTGGGAAGATGTTCTACTGTGTAGGAAGATGTTATACTGTGTGGGAAGATGTTCTACTATGAGGGAAGATGTTCGACTGTGTAAGAAGATTGTCTACTTTCTAGGAAGATGTTTAACTGTGTGGGAAGATGTTTTACTGTGCGAGAAGAAGTTCTAAACTGTGTGGGAAACTTTTCTACTGTGTGCGAAGATGTTCTTCTGTGTGGGAAGACGCTTTACTTTGTAAGAAGATGTTTTACTGTGTGGGAAGATGATTAAGTGTGTGGGTTCTACTGTGTGGGGAAATGTTCTATTATGTGGGAAGATGTTTTACTATGGGAAGATGATTAACTTTGAGAAGATGTTTTACTGTGTGGGAAGAATTTCTATTGTGTGGAAAGATGTTTTACTGTGGGAAGATGTTTTTTCTGATTATTAACTTCAGCCGTTCTTGAAAATGTTAGAGGTGCAATTTGTTTTTTGTCTTTAATTATAGTTTTAAATTAATTTTTTTTTTAAATTATAATTGATTGTTTCGGCAAATTCTCTTTTTTATATAAAAAAAAATTAAGAGTCCAAGACTAGAAATAACAATACACAGATGTATATGTTAGGTCTATAAGTTGGGCCACTCAGTTCTGGTTGGTCTGAGAGGTTGGGCTCTAATTTTGTTCAAAACAGTTGTAAATTAGCTGATAGTTATATATGTCCTACACATACTTTATACGCATAGTCAGCATAAGCCACATCAGTTGATCAATTGGGTAGTGTTTAATTTGCGCGGGAGAGCCTTGGCAGAAAATAACTCTCAACAAATTGAATTAAAACAGCCAAATAAAAATTGCGTTATTTTTGGCATCCTTTTGAAATCTCCAAATGCCGGAAGTACTTGTTAAAAGGCTGACTGTTATCAAACGATATACTATCTGGTCCTGTTGGTTTAGAGTTTACCACGGTCGTTAAGATGAAATCATTCGCCTAAATAGTATAGAATGTCAGTCCTTAGGGGCCTCAGCGGGGTTGGCTTTCATAACAAGATTTACTTCCCTTTGATATTAAACCGGCTTAAAGAAGTGGTCGCACAGTTAGGACAAATAAGCGCTAAGGACTTTGCTAATTGATTGATTGTTTAAGAGAATAAATAATGTTGTTTCAAGGAGAAAAGTGGCGAGCCGCAGGAGGAGGCGAGTGTACATACTTTATCAAATAACCTTATCAATGCAAGGATTTCTTTCATGTTCGACACCGTGTGACGTCACGCTGGATTCCCGTGATAAGCACTGGTAAGCCTTTCGCTGAACTTCCCGCCTACAAACAATTATAGCTTTTGATCGTATTACCCATCCTATTGGTTAAAGACGTGCACGTTAAGGGATACAGAGACAACAAAACGGAATAAGGCAGGAGCGATACGAATAAATAGAATTGATTCGCCTCTAGGCCTATAAACCTATAGTAGCTAGACTACATGTTGTTATTCCCTCTGAATAATTTGACTTAGTAGAATAAACTCACAACTCCGAGAAACGACAAGATACTCATGTTAAGTATTAGTTAAATATCTTGATATTTATCGAAGTTGTGACTTTGTCTACTAAGCTATATGCAAGCCGATTGTATTCATTGAGAGACAACGTAACACGCCACAAGCATTGTCTATTCAGGCATATACTTTATCTCGGTCTTTAACACGTAGGCCTACTTGCAAAGAAATTATTACGAAATATTCAAAAAAGAAATTTAACATAAGTTTTGTGATAAAAAGTTAATGAGACAGACAGGTGGCCTATATAAGTACATGTTAACCCTCTAGCACCCAGTAGCCTATGACAAATTTGTCATACTGTTTATGAGGTCCCCTAAGGAAGATAAATCCTTTGGGTTGTTGTTTTTGCTATTTGCCAGAGTTATCCTGTATTTTCGAATTTTAATACAAAATAAAAATTGTTTCACATTGCTGCATGCC
Source organism: Mopalia ciliata (assembly GCA_034783835.1). Taxonomy (NCBI): domain Eukaryota; kingdom Metazoa; phylum Mollusca; class Polyplacophora; order Chitonida; family Mopaliidae; genus Mopalia; species Mopalia ciliata. The sequence continues at coordinate 6,959 of JAVFBW010163835.1, forward strand.
TTTGTAATGTATTTCCAAAGTATTGAATTTTTTTACCCATGGAAACTAGTTCCGGGCACTAGAGGGTTTAGTAACTGTCGGTACCATTATGTTCATATAGTGAAGGCCTATATCTATAACCATATGAAACCAAGACTAATTAACAGACTTCCCAGACAGCACAACGACGTTGGGCCAACGTTGGCTTTTCGTTGGTACGGTTGGCTCATGGTCGCGGTTGGCTCTTGGTCGTAGTTAGACGTTGGGCCAACGTCATATTTTGGTTGGCACGGTTGGCTGAATTGTCGGTTGGGTCATCGTTGGCTGTCACCGTTGGCCCACCGTTGGGCTTTGGTTGGCACGGTTGGCCAAAAGAATGGTTGGCTTATGGTCAGTTTTCAACGTCGGCCCACCGTTGGGCTTTGGTTGGCACGGTTGACCAAAAGAATGGTTGGCTTATGGTCAGTTTCCAACGTCGGCCCAACGTTGGGTTTTGGGTGGCATGGTTGGCATGGTTGGTTGTATTTACGGCTGGTTCATCGTCAGCCGCCAACGTTGGCCCAGCGTTGGGTTTTGGTTGGCACGGTTGGCCAAATGAATGGTTGGCTTATGGTCAATTCCCAACGTCGGCCCAACGTTGAGTTTTGGTTGACATGGTTGGCTGTATTTATGGTTGGATCATCGTCAGCCGCCAACGTTGGCCCAACGATGGGTTTTGGATGGCACGGTTAGACAAATTAATCGTTGGCTTATTGTCGATTGTCAACGTCAGGTTTTGGCTGGAATAGTTAATAGACAGCTATATGATTCCAGACACTTCCTGCGTAGACAGCTTTTTAAAAGGATTCCAGACACTTCGTACTTAGACAGCTATAGGATTCCAGACACTTCCTGCGTAGACAGGTATAGGATTCCAGACACTTCGTTACTTAGACAGCTATAGGATTCCAGATACTTCCTGCTTCAGCTATAGGATTCCAGGCACTTCCTGCTTAGACAGCTATATGATGCCAGACACTTCCTGCGTAGACAGCTTTTTAAAAGGATTCCAGACACTTCGTACTTAGACAGCTATAGGATTCCAGGCACTTCCTGCTTAGACAGTTATACTGAGATTCCAGACACTTCCGGCTTGTCAAACTTATATGTTTATTTATAAAGAAAATCTTGCTCGTCTCCACCGGGATACGAACAATCATTACTCGTCCTCTCTGAAGTATTTTTTCTATGAAGTCCTTGTTGCCTGAAATCCTACCTGTCTGAAACAATATAGCGTCTGGAACTAATTATTATCTGAAAATGTCTTGAATCATATAGCTGTCTAAGCAGGAAGTTTCTGGAATCCTGTAGCTGCCTAAGCAGGAAGTGACTGGAATCCTATAGCTGTCTAAGCAGGAAGTGTCTGGAATCATATAGCTGTCTAAACAGGAACTGTATGGAATCATATAGCTGTATAAGCAGGAAGTGTCTGGAATCTATAGCCGTCTAAGCAGGAAGTGTCTGGAATCCTATAGCTGTCAAATGAGCGCGAAGTCATAGTTTCAAAATTTCGGAAAGAGCATTTATTCTTTGCCGCCTTCAAGTTAGTTTTATTCATAACAACATAAAGATTTATTAAATCGGATAAACTTGTCGGAGGGAGCTAATCAACAATCAGATAAACCTGTCTGAGGCAGCTAATCAACAATCGGATAAACTTGTCTGAGGGAGTTAATCAACAATCGGATAAACTTGTCTGGGGGAGTTAATCAACAATCGGATAAACTTGATGAGGGATTTAATCAACAATCGGATAAACTTGTCTGAGGGAGTTAATCAACAATCAGATAAACTTGTCTGAGGGAGTTAATCAACAATCAGATAAACTTGATGAGGGAGTGAATCAACAGTCGGCTAAACTTGATGAGGGATTTAGTCAACAATCAGATAAACTTGATGAGGGAGTTAATCATCAATCGGATAAACTTGATGAGGGAGTTGATCAACAATCGGATAAACTTGTCTGAGGGAGTTAATCAACAATCGGAAAAACTTGTCTGAGGAAGTTAATCAACAATCAGATCAACTTGACGAGGGAGTTGATCAACAATCGGATAAACTTGTCTGAGGGAGTTAATCAACAATAAGATAAACTTGACGAGGGAGTTTATCAACAATCGGATAAACTTGTCTGAGGGAGTTAATCAACAATCAGATAAACTTGTCTGAGGAAGTTAATCAACAATCAGATAAACTTGACGAGGGAGTTAATCAACACTCGGATAAACTTGTCTGGAGGAGATAATCAACAATCGGATAAACTTGATGAGGGAGTGAATCAACAATCGGATTAACTTGATGAGGGAGTTAATCAAGAATCGGATAAACTTGTCAGAGGGAGTTAATCAACAATCGGATAAACTTGATGAGGGAGTTAATCAACAGTCAGATAAACTTGTCTGAAGGATTTAATCAACACTCGGATAAACTTGTCTGGGGGAGTTAATCAACAATCAGATAAACTTGATGAGGGATTTAATCAACAATCAGATAAACTTGATGAGGGAGTCAATCAATAATCAGATAAACTTGTCAGAGGGAGTTAATCAACAATCGGATAAACTTGATGAGGGAGTTAATCAAGAATCGGATAAACTTGTCTGGGGGAGTTAATCAACAATCGGATAAACTTGTCTGAGGGAGTTAATCAACAATCAGATAAACTTGTCTGAGGGAGCTAATCAACAATCAGATAAACTTGTCTGAGGGAGTTAATCAACAATCGGATAAACTTGTCTAGGGGAGTTAATCAACAATCAGATAAACTTGATGAAGGAGTGAATCAACAATCAGATAAACTTGATGAGGGAGTGAATCAACAATCAGATAAACTTGTCTGAGGGAGTTAATCAACAATCGGATAAACTTGTTTGAGGGAGTTAATCAACAATCGGATAAACTTGTCTAGGGGAGTTAATCAACAGTTGGATAAACTTGTTTGGTGGAGTTAATCAACAATCAGATAAACTTGTTTGAGGGAGTTAATCAACAATCGGATAAACTTGACTGAGAGAGTTAATCAACAATCGGATAAACTTGATGAGGGAGTTAATCAACACTCGGATAAACCTGTCTGGGGGAGTTAATCAACAATCAGATAATCTTGATGAGGGAGTTAATCAACAATCAGATAAACTTGACGAGGGAGTTAATCAACAATTTGATAAACTTGATGAGGGAGTTAATCAACAATCAGATAAACTTGATGAGGGAGTTAATCAACAATCGGATAAACTTGATGAGGGATTTAATCAACAATCGGATAAACTTGTCAGAGGGAGTTAATCAACAATCGGATAATCTTGATGAGGGAATGAATCAACAATCGGATAAACTTGATAAGGGATTTAATCAACAATCACATAAACTTGTCAGAGGGAGTTAGTCAACAATCGGATAAACTTAATGAGGGAGTGAATCAACAATCGGATAAACTTGATGAGGGAGTTAATCAACAATCAGATAAACTTGTCAGAGGGAGTTAATCAACAATCGGATAAACTTGTCTGACGGATTTAATCAACACTCGGATAAACTTGTTTGGGGGAATTAATCAACAATCGGATAAATTTGATGAGGGAGTTAATCAACAATCGGATAAACTTGTCTGAGGGAGTTAATCAACAATCGGATAAACTTGTCTGAGGGAATTAATCAACAATCGGATAAATTTTATGAGGGAGTTCATCAACAATCAGATAAACTTGATGAGGGAGTTAATCAGAAATCGGATAAACTTGTTTGGGGGAGTTGATCAACAATCGGATAAACTTGATGAGGGATTTTATCAACAATCGGATAAACTTGTCTGAGGGAGTTAATCAACAATCGGATAAACCTTTTGAGGGTGTTAATCAACAATCAGATAAACTTGATGAGGGAGTTAATCAACAATCGGATAAACTTGATGAGGGAGTTAATCAAGAATCGGATAAACTTGTTTGGGGGAGTTAATCAACAATCGGATAAACTTGATGAGGGGTTTAATCAACAATCTGATAAACTTGTCTGAGGGATTTAATCACCACTAGGATAAACTTGTCTGGGGGAGTTAATCAATAATCGGATAAACTTGATAAGGGAGTGAATAAACAATCGGATAAACTTGATGAGGGAGTTAATCAACAATCAGATAAACTTGATGAGGGAGTTGATCAAGAATCGGATAAACTTGTTTGGGGGAGTTAATCAACATTCAGATAAACTTGATGAGAGAGTTAATCAACAATCGGATAAACTTGATGAGGGAGTTAATCAACAATCGGATAAACTTGTTTGGGGAAGTTACTCAACAATAGGATAAACTTGATGAGGGATTTAATCAACAATCAGATAAACTTGATGAGGGAGTTAATCAATAATGAGATAAACTGGTCAGAGGGAGTTAATCAACAATCGGATAAACTTGATGAGGGAGTTAATCAAGAATCGGATAAACTTGTCTGGGGGGGTTAATCAACAATCGGATAAACTTGTCTGAGGGAGTTAATCAACAATCAGATAAACTTGTCTGAGGGAGCTAATCAA
>JAVFBW010163857.1:0-11501 GCA_034783835.1 Mopalia ciliata
AATGGCCATTCATTAACTACAGATTTAATTTCGTCTTGAAGACCGTGTTGACACACTTTCCTTAACAAGTTGTTTCGCCAATCGACTTTGAGATTGCTACTTATCCACGTGGGTTTCTGTAACACTGACCTATCTTCAATCTGGTTGTATCATTGCAGTAACATGTAACTGCTCCCCCGCCAGATCATTAAAACTGAGTTGCAAACAATCTATATTTCGCACGTTGCATTTAGGATTTAACACACAGTAACAGTATCAGTAGATTTAGTTTGACGGAGCACTATCTATTTTGATAATGAAACATCCTGATAGTAAAGTAGGAGTACGTTTATAAATTTTAAAAACGTTGTGAATTTGTAAATTGTATCGCGATTATAAAGAGGATGTTCAATAAACTCTGTACAGAGAAACCGCCTTCCTTAGAGGAAGTTCTGTGCGTTTGATTGGAGGCGGAGAACAGCCAGCAAGCCTGTCGTTAATTTGTCATGCTGCTGGATGCCGAGTAAAGCATAATACTTATTTTAAAGAAAAGATCACACTTCCACCTTAATTTTCATACCGAACATTAAGTCAGCTGCTCACGGCATGTAGAAGACACTGGCTGCAGATTACTAACACAATTTATTTGTCTCTAAATTCGAGAAGCTACACCCACACAACCGAGCAGATTTCACAGTAGGCGTATTGGACAGCAAAACAAATCGGCTAACAATTCAAGAATCTAAATATCTTGTAAGCACGTGTTCAAAAACAATTCACCAAGGCATCGTCACGTTGTCATTTGCTGGACGTAACATAATCTTAAATACCTAAATAATTACTTGTTGTTTATCAAAAACTAATAACTTATATTATTATAAAATTGTTGCAATTAGATGCCAAATAGCTATGTATTAGAAATAAGTACTTCTTAATAACTGAGTAAGTCTACTACTAGTACAAAATTATCAGTCAATATAGAAGCATTCGACCAGCCACACCGTCGGCTTCACTTACCCATGAGAATTTATTCGAGACATGGAAGGAAGATAGAGTATAAATGCTTAGGCACAACCATAGAGTCTGTACTCAAACTTCTTAGATCAAGCTATGACCCAGGCCTAGGTACAGCTATTTACATCAGTATTGAGCACGACTTTTTAGATAGCTAAAATGTTGCTTCTCTGCTTCTAGACAATTTTGTTTGTGAGTGAAATGTTTACAGCTTTGTCACCCCTTCGAGTACAGTCATGAACATGTTTCAGAGCGTGCTCAGGATTTGAGCTTTTGTATTACTCACCTTTCCAAGTACGGACCCAGGTTCGACTGTGTTCATCAGTGAATTTTCTGTTGAAGTCAATGACTTACAAACTTGTCCCTTGCATACAGTTTATAGTAAGGCAAGGCGTTGATACAGGTCGCCTTGACCTGTTCGCCAATCCACTTCATCTCTTTTGAAGTAAATATTGTGCAGATCAATGTCCACTTTGCATATAGAGAACACCGTCAACTTCAGACGATATTTTCACCATATGATCTGTTTATCGAATGGAAAGATATGTTTACTTTATCCGGGAACATCTCCAATTAATTATCAATGGTTTATCATTTGTCAAATTTTCGGACAGACTAGAGCTTATGCATAAATTTGAATGTATCTGTGCTCGTCTTCTTGCCATGGCCAGTATAGGTTGAAATATATTCCTGCCGTCAAATTCTGTTTGAATGTAATCATATGCAATATGCATAGGAAGGAAAGTGTTTTAAAGATATCCTGACACAAATAACATTGTAAGTACAGTACGACCAGTGTTATTAACAAAGACAACAATTAAAAACATAAAACGATTTAATATAAAAAAGTGTCCATCCGTTGGGAAGTTGGCCCTAAAATAGGTCAGTGTTACAATAACGATTCCACAAAGAAAACACTTCAAATTTGCGGAGCCAATAAAAGAGCTTAGCGGCATTTTGTCAAGTTGGCCCCCAAGACGAGAATAAAGCCGAATTTAATCGATCTACACTTCAGCAATGTATCACTTTAAGCTTCGTTAATGGATAGCTTTTGGTCACGTGACATTAGCAAAGCAGTCATGAAGAAACCGGTTTAAAAAATGGGAACACACGTAGAACGTATAAAACCGACAGAAGACGAAGGCTTAGGGGATGCCAATGTATGACAGACAAATGAAAACAAACAAATAATATATTTTTTTAAACACAAAAAATGACGTTTATTTAACTGAGCTGATGATGGTTGCAATACAAACAAAGCCAACAGTGTATGGACATAGTGAAATTTAATGAAAGTGTTTTAAATATTCGCCATTCATTTACATGGAATTAGAGCGACAATTATTTAGACAAGACGATTAACGTGAAAGAAAAATAGTCTCTAGCCGTTGGGCTAGTTAGGCTTTAATTTTGTTACCTATTCGTTTCCTCCATAAATAGAAATATTTGTCTTATGTTATTAGTGGACAGCGTTATAGACGAGCTGATTTAGCTTATATTACGAGCTGCATAATCTGCCCTAAGGCACTTTAGTAAAATGCACAAATGACAGAGAACAAATGCTTCGTTAACATCATTATGAAACAGAGGATCATCGAGAATCAATGCTGGTCAGCTGGATGGTTCTCTAAATACCGTGGTCTGTTTAACTTTATGCCGCCTTACTCTTCCATTATATATCATAAGCTTATGACTAAATCCGCTTTTTCGTCTAGACAATATTTCCAAACGTAGTCAAGAACACGAAGCTCTTCCAATTTATGTTGATACTACAAAGAACCTTAGAGAAGATATATTTATACTGCATGGTTGTTGAACTTGTCGATTAGTCTAACAAACATTAGTTCAGATAAAGTGTCTAAAGGCGTCAGTGAAGCGGTGTCTGCCAACGCCATTATTTAAGAGGCATTATTAGCTCGAAACAGTTTCCGTTTAAAGTTCATGTGATCAAATAAAAACCTGTACCTACTATATACAGGTGGCATTCGTGGAGTATGTCTGGCCTTAGGAACTACTTACGTTTTGTGGAATTACTGTGTTTGTTTGATTTGCGCAACATCCGTGTAACACCAAGGTGTCAATAAATTTACCCGATGCAACAAACAAATATTCTCAATAGCAGAACAAGATATATTTTACTCCATCACCACCTATTTAGTTCACCTTAACCTGGTCATGTATTTCACAAGTAGTGTGGATTAATGAGCGACATGTTTGTTTCGTTAGGCTAGCTTGAATTCTTGAGTTTGAAGCGCTTTTTGGCAATGTCTAAAAGTTCCTCTTTTTAACGTGACTAACTTGTGGCTTGTTCTAACAACGAAACCATTAACATTACTGATGTATCAATTGATGTAAATATTTGTATGTTTTAGCTCAAACAAGATTAGTTAAGCCGAAGCCTAAAGGATACAGCATCCATGTATCATCAAGGTAATAAGAAATTTACCTTTGGCAGCAAGCTAAATATTGTAAATGACAAACATAAGACCGATTTTATTCCTCCACCACCTATTTTATTTACCTGAACTGGTTTATGTACTTCACAAGTAAATCGGATTAGATAATCTTTGACTTTTTGAGTTTCGAACAGCTTTCGGTAATTGCTCAACCGTTTGATATCGTGCTCTTGTAAAGCAACCATTCAACATTATAGCAACAATGTCAACGTATTAAGTTGTAAATATGTGTAAGAGATGTAGTACTAGTGTTTCAGGCGTTTTGAATGGTCAACAGTCGAGATTTGAGGAGCTACTACTGAAAGTTAACTTACTAAATTTACTGGAATTGAATGAACTTTACACCGTTTTTACTTAAAAATAATTACCTTAACCAAGTATTACTATTAATTGTGTTAAATTCATTTTGCAGAAAAAAAAAAAAAAAAAATGTTCAATCTATAACAAAAATACTCAAGACAACAACATAACCGTTAACTTGTAAACTAGTGTAATAAAGCAGTTTGTTTGAGTTCATTTGACAAATTATCACTTGGCTAGCTTGTTGAAGTGTTACAGATTATTGCGGCTTTGGTAGGGGCGGATAACAGAACGTATTCATTTGTTGGCGAGACTACTTACTACAGTCGCCGTAGACACGTCGATATAAAATTTATTTTAACAACAAATCATCAGCCAAAACTTTCGTAAAAAGCTAAGATAAAATACATTAAACTGACCGTTTTTGCCTGGAGGTGACCAATACCATATATCTCGCACTTTCACGATTTATCTCAATTTGACTTGAAGAACAGGTATTGATAATGCAGATACAGAACCATCTCTTTCATTTTTAGAAGTTTTGCTCTGCGTGGAGAAAATACGGAGATTTGTGTGGCTTTGGTAAGGGCTGATAAAAAAAAAACGTATTCAGTTGCCCTGCGTGGAGATAACACGGAGATATGTTCTATTATTTTTTTTATACTGGTTGAGTAAGGGCTACAAGTTTAACGTTATATCCATGGAAATCGTTACAGAGAGAAATACAATTTCGCTTTTATTGAAAGAAAAGCTTGACGTGAGACTCCCATGAGAACCGTCCTGATCAAGTATCAGCACCCCAAAGAAAACTGCATGCTAATTTTATCTAGTAGGATTTTGTTGTCCCTATATACCCATCAACGATCCTCAAAATCAATGTAATCTATGTAATCAAACCTTGGTAAGGTAGGCTCAGATCGATTGCTGTCTCGGGTGTGTTTTATGTATAGTCCAGTATAATAACGACCACAGTCGCGTCCCAAAGCGCCCCGGTAAATATTATGGAAATAACACTTTGCATGGTGACAAACACCAGCTTATGAAACAATCTTTTTTCAATTATCTTGGTATTATTAGCTGTCAGTTTACCCTTGTCCGATATGCTACTCTGTTAAAACGCTCATCTGTCATTGTCAAGTGTCTTCACCAATGTATAAATCATGACTAGGGTGCATTATTTATGCTGACAGAGTAGTATGCGTGTCATGATAAGATATTGCAATAATCAATCGAGTCATTTTGATGCTTATTATTTCTGTCTCGTCCTTGGCACTCCGTGGAAGGTGGGGACATGGGTGGTGAAACTTACTACGCCCTATAATCGCATCCCCTCCCAACCCTGTTAATATTGGAAAAAAAGGAAAGTTATAGAAATTAATTTAAAGGAAAAAATAAAAAAAAGTTGGTCAAAGTTTTTAATAATAACTAGCCAAAATGAAAACAAATATTTCACAAAAATATCACGGTTTGCGTTGAATAAAACTTTCATATCGACTGCTGCAACACTAAAAAATGTAAGAAAATTGCGATCTGGTGACCTTCTGGTGGAATGCATCAGACCAAAACAGACGGTAAATTTACTTAAATTAAAGACAATTTTAGAGCTACTTGTAAAGGTAACACCACATAGATCACCTAACAGCAATAAGGGGATCATCCGAGACAGAGGCAGAGAACTCTCTGATCTATCAGAGGAAGAAATCTGCACTGACCTCGGCGATCAAGGTATAACTAACGTTAAGCGCTTTACGACTAAAAAAGATGGTACTATAACAAAACTTAATACCTATTTAATAACCTTTGATTCAACTACAGTGCCAGACCACATCTACATTGGTCCTTACAGGATGAGGGTAAATACCTTCATCCCCAACCCAACAAAGCGTTTCCAGTGGCAGAAGTTCGGACACGGGGAGACCCAGTGTAGAAATCGGTTTGGTATGCTTTTGTTACTCTGAAGTAAGCCACGAGGGCATCCCAGTCCTACGCCAACGCCAGGAAGAAAGTTTCTGTGTCTGTTGAGACACAGAGCTCCCTTACGTGGCCAACTGGCGATGAACACCCTTCAGCTGAAGGCTGACCAAAACGCAAGTCAAACATTAATTAAACCACCGTTTCACCGCAAACCAATACAAATAAACAACCCCACCTAAAAAAACAAACAAAAACAAAAAACCCAATAAAACAAACACACAAACTAAAAAGCCATCTGATCCGGAGGTTCGCCCTTCCAAGGCCACAAATATTTCAATTTGAACAGCCAATCAATGTAATAAATGTAGAGAGGGTTGGGTGTAGAGAGGGTTGGACCCCTCTCTCTGAAGCCATCAACAAGTAAATCTTTTTTGTCAGAGACGGTTATTCTCGAGAACTGCTTCCACGCCTTGGAAGGCATGGAGGTAGACATCGGGCCTCCTCCCTCCATGGTGGAAAGCCAACTACCACCTGCGCCTTCTAAAAACACTCCCGGTGACGACTATCTGCGGCAGGTCGAAACCAAGCATATTCACCCTCGGTTGATACATCACAGAACACGAAATCAAGGTAGACGATGTTAATTTTCATGAATTATTGTAAATAGCTCCAAACTTAATATATTGACATGTTTGTAACACTTATGTATGTCTATTCAGTTCATTTTGTTTCTTTTTTTTATGCTTGCTACCTAGGATGGTTCAGATTGAAATATCTCTTAAATATCAAATATGGATATAAATTGACAACTTGTTCATGCCACAGCGTAGCTGAAATACTGCTGAATGTGGGGTAAAACACCAGCCAATCATCAATCTTAGCAAAAAATATTTTTGTCTATTCTGTGCAATTTATGAGAAGAAAAGCGAAAAAGCAAATACCATAGCTGTATACATCTACGCTGTGGGATACATATACCAATTTGTTGGCACTACAACAGTAAACCAAACTACTTTGGACTGGAGTTAGAATCCAATTGATATTCCGGCATGGACTATTTGATTTGAGATTTGCGCCGTACTTAGTGTTATTTCATTCACATGACGGTTTGCCAGCCCAATGGTTGACGGTAACCACCATGGACGCCACTGGCAACAAACGAAAACAAAACAGGATACATACATTTTGTACAGGTCAATGATAGGATGTTACACATAGACATCACAAACAGACCGGCTTCATGTTGCCCCCTAGCTCGATAGCACCATTCTTCCTCCAAAGGACTTTCTGTTAGAAGCATAATATAGTTGTGCGGGATTTTGCTTATGAAATTTGCATTGTGAAATAAAAAAGACTTCCGAAACAATGCATTCATTTTATGAGAATTTCCAGATAAACAAACAAATACTTCGTGTACAAAGAAATAAGAAATATATATACCTTTTGAACATTTCCTCCTGACGCTGACTTATTAAAGTTGAAACATTGAGAACTTTAAAATACGTCTTTGGGAGTTTCTTTACTGTTTTAATATCACTACAATAACGTAATTTTCTATCGGATTTACATTCATCAACTTCTTTATAGGTCATTGCGACCCACAGCGTGATAGATCGACACCTGTCACTGCTTTTGAGCGAAAACATGTACGGGAAAGGGGTAATTTGATGCCATTGGCGCGTATGACAGTGTTGTATCCGGTCACTTATGTGGAAGACTTCTAACGTTTCCGCCTGCCATTGCTGTCAATAATAGAGATGTATCCATTCTAATTGCATAGCGATTTACACAGTCAAAAGTCAAATGTGTAGTCACGGATCAAACAAAGTATAGTTTTTCTATGGGTTCTTTGCCACGGCATGCTATCACGTTATGGAATTTCATGTCATATAATGTTTTCGAAATGAATTCCAGTGCAGGTAATTTAGTGCAGATAATTTAGTGCAGATAATCAGAATGGTAAATGATCGTTTTTCGCCGTTAAGTACAGCCTTAGTGTGAAACGACAAAAACAATTTAATCTCTATATAATTAAAACCAAGTTGTAACCTCGTTTAAACCGTCCACGCGACATGTGACTAGTGAGACAGACACCCGATTAGAACTACGAAACGGTAAATGAAAAGATGATCCGTTGTCCGGAGTCTATAACATGAAACAGAATTTCTCTCAGTCTATAAAAGATTCACATTTAAAATAGATTTAACAGAGTTTGTTAGGAAGAAGGCGAATGGTTTAGCCGAAAAGCAACATGTCTACTATGCGAGTGGAATCTACTGAGACAGACGGATTCGAACCCGTGAGCCGACACGCTAACCACTCAACCACGGTCGCTAGCCGAATATTACTAACATGGTGATTGGAGATAGAGAAGCCAAATACAAGTTTATGAGTAGGACTAGCGCAAATCGTCTTCAGAAAAACGGAAAATCGGGGGCATTTGGTTGAGAGAAATCTGTCCACATCCAGTGAACTATGTGATTTATAAGACAACAAGTGTCATCATTTTGTATATTAATCTGATTTCTTTCTCACATGCTCCACTTGATACTCCACTTGATCTGATATGGTATCGTCTTCCAATCCTGTTGAAGGACAACAGATGATTGAGTTATAATGTCGTTAAACAAAAATGTATTTACTAACGCGGATTTTGATTTGAATTTAATAATACACACCCTTGTGTTGCAAGCTGATCAATTACTGAGGACTTAGGAGAGATCTATGTAAACAAGAAATGCCAAAGATAAAAGGCAAAAAAGAAGACGAATTTGATAAAAACAATGGACCTAGGTTGACAGCCCAGTTATATTCTGATAGACCCATTAGATATCTGATTAATCTCTACGCCTAATTTAAATATATTAAAGTATGATCCTTGTAGTATTTGAAAGATTATGCTATGTGTCTACTAGACAGGTTCGTTGGCAAGTTGATATGATCGGTAAAGAAATACAGCATCATTGAAGAAAAAAAAAAGATTAACTGACTGACTGGTGTTTGACGCCATTTTTCACATACACGGCCTAGATGTGCTCAAACAGTTATAGCTGCATTGACAATACAATGCTAATGGATGGATGTCTTGTTAATTCTTGTTCCTCCGTGTCTAAGCCCAGACATTACGACCATCCCTACCTAACCAGATAGCAGCTGACCTAAATCTATGATTGTAAAGAAAAAGTGAAAGAAAATGGTTATCACGGCGTTAGAAATGATCCTCACTCGACCGCTTGCATATAAAATTAACTTTTCAAATATTGCATTGCTGACCAATATGCAAAAAAATCATTTTTTTATTCCTTGGTTTTCGAAATCCAATATCATTGCCGGAACCAGATTCAATTATGTCATTTTACTGTCACCGTTTTTCCACAAATGACAGCTTATACGACAGATTAAATATATCCGAATAAAAACAATTGCTCCCTCAGGTTTCACTATAGATTACTATATATGAGGTTGGAATATTTGGTTATTACGTATTCAGGTGACATGCTTAGGGCATCCAATGGATTTCATTTTTTAGTTTAGTTTCTGATGAAATTGATTAATGTTAACTGTGACGTTGAATGATGGCTGACTAGTAAAAATAGTTTCTTTAACATTAGAAACTCTTGGCTGCAAATGGATAGTGTTGGGTACCGTAAGGTGGTAAAACACAGCAGCTAAGTAACTAAGGTAGTTGAGCTCGACGTTAAGACATCGTTTCTAATAAACTTATCTGATTTTAGCAAAACGTCTTCAATAGCGCATCTTCCTATGACAGTAAGATTTGCCTAATGATATAATAAGGCTGAAGGTACTTTTATCGGATTACATTATTGGCGGTTTCTCTTATTTTACTCTTGATATAGCGACCATAATGACGAATAGTCTGGGTAGATAAGGTACACAAGCACGTGAGAACAATTGTGATGTGAATTTTTACCACGCTATCTGAACTCAAAAAAATAGTTTGTATCTCGTTATTACGAAATAGGTATACAAACTGGTAATAAAGTATTAGCATGACGTCAACACGAGAAACACCCTTGTTAAGTCCACTGTAGATTCGTGGATTATTGTATGGGGTACTATACCTGTGAGGACATCAATCAGTAAACGCGTCACAAAGGAATGAAGACACATTTTTAACATCATCCATATTGTGATGTCAAAGGTTTGTGGCCGGGTTAGGTACTTTGTTAAATATGAACTTTTAATGTTGGCGTTCTTTGGCTTTAAGCTAGAGTACTATTATGTATACATACATCAATCTTTCAACAACACCAAGAGTGTAACATATTTAACTAAAGCGATACAAAAGGTATAAAATAGAAAAAGAAAACTTCCTCGTGTCCAACCAACTAAACATGATGAAAACTGGCGAGCTAAACTTAGGCTATTTCTATTCTCAACGGGGTCGGAAAGGAAAGTAATTCATTACCAAACCTCATTGTTAAGCGACAATCTAATCAGCCACAAAAGCATTTCGCTCAACAAGTAATTTGTTAACCTAAAATGTGACATCTCGACAACGAATAAAACTATTGTTGAATTGTTAATCGATGACTACGGTACTTTGCCTTAATGCACTAATCCTTGAACGTACATTGCATTGGCGTAACATTGTAGGGTCGTTAAACGAAACGTTAAGCCTAAAGATCATGTGTTTAATTGGGGCCCTACATTATTGTCCACATTCAGAACACGTATGAAATGAAACACTTCATTAAAGTTATTGTTCAAGTTAAATATTACTCATCTCAATGTTACCTAACAAGATTTATACCAGCCATGGTTTATAGCTGTTGTGTTGTGCCAAAACAAAAACGCGGAAAGAAGTCCAGCTGCCTATCGTGTATGTATTGATATAAAGCATGCATTAACAAGTTTAACATATTCAATAACAACGCTATAATGTCTGGCAAACCTGATCAGCTGGAATTGGAACTAAATGCCGAAACCATAATACCAATAAAAAATATATCTGTAAAATATATACATGTACTGATCATTTTCAAGTGTAGAAACTTTCTTCATATGAAGGGCCCCCGTGGTGGAGCGGTGGGCTGTTTAACACCAGCAGGCCCTGCAGAATACTACCTCGGCTTCCTCGGTCGATCGTAAGAGGCGAAAAAAGAGGCAATCTGTTGGCCGTGGGTTGCATCCCGTGTCGGAGGAGAATGAGATCCTGGTGACTGAGCGGTAATTTGGCTGGCAAAAGGGTACCATATAGCCATATTGCTCCAACACGTGGTGGTCAGATTGGCCCGATCTGATCAATCGGCTTGAGGCCGACCTCTCCAATGACCCTTGGCTAATTCCATTGCAATTGACTAAATTAAAGTAGAATGAAAGCAAAATTATGAAAAAGAAAAGGTTTATTCCATCCTACCTTAAATTTTTGATCATTGCAGAGGGCGGTGGCTTATGGGTCAATTAAGTAGGAAACAACAAAATATATTTTTAGGTTCTGCTAGGGTACAATTCCCCCCTCAGCAGAGCAGAATTATTTTTTCGTTTCCTATTTAAGTATACCACTCATGGATCCCTCGTTACCTGCTCCTGCTGGTTACCGCAGGGGGGGTCTCGCCGTTGTTGCGCCCTTTGTCCTTACAGCATGAGAGTAGATACGTTCATTCCCAACCCAACAAGGTGCTTTCAGTGTCAGTGTTTGGACACGGAAAGAATCAGGAAAAAATCAGTGTAGACGTGGTGGTTTGGTATGCTTTCGTTGCTATGAAGAAGGCCATGAGGGCTTTGACTGTAACAAAAATATTAAATGCTGTAATTGCGACGAGGCCCACATGGCCTCCTCCAAAGACTATAGTTTCTTCATTAAAGAAAAAAGAA
>JAVFBW010163868.1:0-11499 GCA_034783835.1 Mopalia ciliata
GACCCGCTTTTTGCACTGCCTGCTGGTGATCCACTTCGGCTTCGGTTGGGAGATCCACTTTTTGCACTCACAGCTGGTGAACCATCACGGCTTCGATTCGGAGACCCGCTCTTTGCACTGCCTGCTGGTGATCCACTTCGGCTTCGGTTGGGAGATCCACTTTTTGCACTCCCAGCTGGTGAACCACCGTGGCTTCGATTTGGAGACCCACTTTTTGCACTGCCAGCTGGTGATCCGCTTTGGCTTCGGTTTGGGGATCCACTTTTTGCACTCCCAGCTGGTGAACCACTACGGCTTCGAGCATCAGACCCACTTTTGGCACTCCCTGCTGGAGAGCCACTGCGACTTCGAGCTGATGACCCACTTTTTGCACTTCCTGCTGGGGAGCCACTTCGACTTCTAGCTGGTGACCCACTTTTCGCACTGCCCTCTGGTGACCCGCTACGACTTTTTGTTGGAGACCCACTTTTCACACTTCCAGCTGGAGAACCGCTACGACTTCTGGCTGGGGACCCACTTTTTGCACTTCCAGCTGGGGAACCACTACGACTCCTGCCAGATCCGGCAGGTGATCCACTTCCAGCAGGAGACCCGCATCGGGATCTACTATGGGCGCTGCCTGCGGGAGAACCACTTCCTGCTGGACTACTTGCCCTGCTACCAGCCCCACTAGATGCATTACTTCCTGCTCCTGATCCACTGTTCACACTGGCTGGACTATTCGCACCGCTTCCAGCTCTGCTTCCTCCACTCTTTTTGCTTTCTGTGTAAAAAAAAAATGCAAAATCATAAATTATCATGTCATATTTAACAGCAGTACTAGCATCACTTTATTTGCATTTTTCTACATTATAACTTTTCAAGCAAATAGTGTAATTATTCAATTGTTTAATTAGTTTATTCTAATGTGGTCCTAAACAATAAATATGATACAAGGTATTTTTGTTTCATTACCACACTTAAGGCAATATACATCTGACATATGTAGCACTCTTACAACCAAAGGGCATTTTGTATTTAAATATTGTCATCAAAGTCCCCTATGTCAAAAGTGATTGATTGACCATGTTCAATAAGGGTATATCCCCCATATGCACAACCAAAAAAATGTGAGTTGTTTTTAGACCCTTAAAAATGTCATCTTCCTCCAGTGCTAAGCAAAGACAGCATTGTTAGTGTCTAAACAAAAAATACCTTTAGCCAGAGGGAAGTGTTACCAAAACCGTATGTTACTAAGCACCTATGGTTAAAGCCTTTTATAAATAAGATCTACATGTAGATGCACCCTAAAAACGACTACAAGAAAATTGTTTGTTTGATTATATATGACGACGGACAAAAATACAGAACATCACAAACAAATCTGCTTCCCGTTACCCTTTAGCTCTGCGAAACCAGGGCAACAGAAAGCTACCTCTTTTCTCGCCTCTTACGATCGACTGAGGAAGCCAAGGGAGTATTCTGCAGGGCCATGGCCCACCCGCTCCCCGGTCGTTTTGACCCATGTTATGCATCCAGGGATCAATTTTCAAGGAGGTTGCGCTTTTGAACGAACTTTGCGGAGATAGATGGAATTATAGAGGGCGCTGTGTGTAGATTGTCTGAACCCCTCTGCACTAAATATTGGACTGAGGACCTGGCCTACAAGTTTATAGCAGCGGTCACCAGAGCTCAACCTTGCAGGTTGATCGTGATAGCGTCTTTATTGGAGGGAAAGACAAAGTGAGTCGTCTGCTTGTTTAGGAATTCGGGCAGTTTTACATTGAAGTCAAGGACTGAGTTTTTCAAATATGATACTCAAATGCTGTGGTTTAACCATCCATTAAAAAAAGAAAACAACTTACACCCACGCTGACCTATGCTTTTAATTTTGTTTTTTTTTAATTTAAACAAGTGAATTTGTATCCAATAAACTATGCTAATGAGCGGGGGTTTCTAGCTGGACGTCACCAGGGCAGTTCCCGCCGAATCTCGACCTCACCGCGGGAAGACGTTTTAAATCGATCAAAAGTGAGGAGGGTTCCGCGGAGAAATGGTTGATTTTGACATGAAAATGGACATCGAGTGGTCGTTTTATGGGTCGGTCTAACTCAAAAGTGTCTAAGGTAGAAAAGGAGATGGTTTATGACAGGGTAAGGCCATGCAACTTTTATACATCTGAAGATAGAGTTCCGAATCATGGTATCGTTCGGCTATTTTAGCTAATGTTTATAGTCTGCACATAGTCTTCATACTACATCAAAAGGAAGGTTCATTACCAGGACTCTGTATGGTTTTTTTAAATTTATTTAAAGCGACACTCCGGTTGGCTGCAATAAAATGCATATAGGTAAAATGGACTTCATTTCTTGTGTTCAATTATGATCTCTAATTTTCTAATCGAGCTATATCAATTTTAAAATTGTATTTTAAACAATGGGTAATGCATAAACTACAGTTAAAATTATCCATGCGGCCACGTCTAGGTGCTTTTATCATTAAACAGAAGAGCTCCACAAATATTTACCAATCAAATATATTTCTTTTCAAAATAGGTGCCTACGTCACGAGACCTGTAGAGCCGACTGTTTAAATCTTTGACAGTTCACCTATATAGGCCATTGGTTCACAAATGTCATCAACCGTAACACACAGTGTTGGTCGCGTGACGTCATGGACAGGGCTGGCCATGCCCAAATATATCCGGTCGTAGGAAGCTATATATCTTAAACCATCGGGTTAAAAATAAATAAAACAAGCGTAGAATTGTTATTGCTGCGACATTAAGCTCTTCTTTGCTGGACAGGGATTATTTAGAATGTTATCTGAATAAGCATCGCAAAATGTGATATTTAAGTAGTGCTCTATGATGTGGACATATTTGTTGCCAAGGAAACCTGAAATTTGTTAGCATTATATTAAGCTACATTCTGAATTTGGACTCACTGTCTTAAGAGGTTTGACTTCTATCCTGTTCACGTGGTCATATAAAACAAGTAACAGATCCGGACAAATTTATTGCCATGGAAACCTGAAATTTGTTTGGAATGATCCCATTTTCAATAGGAGTGTAGTTTAGCATCATTATTCGGGACTTTTTGGGGGGATTTTGTTCTTGTGATTGCACTTCCATGTAGACAATACTTTTCATCCTGTTAAAAGATTTCGCCGCTTACTTTCCTAAGGAAGGCACCGATCTGATTGGGTTGGATGAAGAGACGTCATTAGAAAGCAGCTGTATTATGGGCCGTGAAATGAAAAGACCAGTAACTTTTGACAAGTTTGTGCGGTTTTGCGACTATTTTCTATTCCGCCTTGTCTCTGGAAGATGGCTGTACGTATAGGCATATCGGTTTGACATTAATAAGGGTAGTATTCCTTAAACACGATGCTATTTAGGTGTCTGCCCTTAGTCAATAAATCAACCAAACCCTTCTTAAGTTTTTCGCAATGCGGAACGAAAGGAATATACATTCCAGATTCCACATAATTATTTTCCCTCTAGTCTAATTACTTCAGACATTCGGTAGGTGTAATAAAAACAAAGCAACATCTTCCAGGTAAAAAGGTTACTCTTTCTTCAGTTTTTGTATGTTTTCATACATTTCCTCAGAATGACGCCACACAGTTAAGTACGTCAAGTGGCGTCTAACTAACCAACATAAAATAGAGAGCCTGGTTTAGTTAAATACATGGTTCTACCTGTTAAAGCCTAGTCTGCCACCATATCATAAATTCGTTTGAGTCTAGTAATTATATAAACTTCTGATTATAGTTACTTTTACATTTAATGTTAGAATTGGACGAAGCTATTTTAGGATGTTTTAAAAAAGTTGTTTCAAAACTTAGGAATGTAGTCTTTTATTATGCTGAGTGAGGAGCTAATTAAAGACACATAAGTTACGTTATAACAGAGACTATCTCAGCCAGCTCGAGGACTATAACAAATCTGGCGAATGCCACCTGTAGCGATTGTCAGTTTACATCAGTTTACAAATAAGTGCTGCCGACACAATGTTTTTTATGTTACATGATTTTTCAGTCTCTGTCTCAGCTAAATTATTATACAAACAGCGAAATTCGTATCTGGCAACGTCCAGTTCCCTGCAACCGGTGTTGACTTTCTGGTTCCATTAGAACCGGATCACGGGATTCCCTTGTGATCTCAAGCGCAAATTCTTATTTATAGACGTCTTTAGGATCTTTAGGGACATTCTTCGGACTCCAATAAGACTTACGCCTTGTATTTCAGCTTTATGTATAAATGTTTGTGTAAACAAAAAACAAAAAAACTTTTGGGTAAAATTTCATAAAAAATGTCTGCTTTTGTTCGTACAAACAAAAACAGAAATAGCGTAACAGTAGATCATGTAGCAGCTGGATGCCCACATATGCATCTTTATGGCTATGTCTTTCTACAAATGTTGCTATCGGTCACGATTAATATACATCTGCTCCCAGGATTCGAGTTAATCATTTCCCTAGGGAGCTTGTGCAATGGTATACTACAGACGTTATACGTAATTCATGACCTTTATGTATACGCCATCTGGTTTTAGAAGGAAACATAATAACAGCCCAAGACAGTCAGAAAGAATGGTATAGTCTGGGATATAGCATGCTGTATCCTATGTATATAGACAAGTGTCCAATCACAAATGTCTTAACCAGTTTGCATCGTAATGTAACGTATGGTACTGTACATTATGAAAAAGCATGCACACACTTCTAATAGGAGACATACCGTCTGGAAGAAAGAAAATACGCATGGTGTCCTGCGCTTTCAGAATACAATACTGACTTTTGTGGAGTAGCCAAAACAGTGATAACTGCTGCGTTAAACTCGAAGCATTCAAGCGTTTACCATACACTATTTTACTGATACAAATAAAGTCATGATATGGTGATCAGAAGTAAATGATTAAATGAACCGCGAGGACAATGAAACCTAAATATGATTTGTCAGTTGATGACAATCTAGGGTCACGCTGGCTACAGCTGACAGGTTAAGGAAATCTTATTGTTAGCGGCGACCAGTTGATCTAGAGTAACCAATAACACATGTGTCTCCAAAAACAAGCCGATGAGTTTAATTGAGTCAATCATTCCTGGGAATGGTGGTCTGCCACTTCTCCAACGACTGAGTATCGTTGACATTTGTCAAACACTTTCACGATGTGTTTAAAGGCATTCGAATGTACACCTAGCTATATAAAAGGTCAATTAGGATGGATATTTTGTTCAAAGAATTGCTGTGGGTATAGATCTACACTTGCCATTGGTTTCCTTTTCATAGAACGGGACCTAATAAACTTGTTTTATGTAAAATTTACACCTTCCAGAGAACTGCATATGCAAGGGATTTCACAAGATTTGAATCTAGAAGCCGCTATTCGAGCGCCATATTGGTTCGAAATGCTATGGGATCAAACGATGGGGTTTGATTGCGATTAAGGGAAATTTGGTGGTGATTCTAGCTGTTCCCTACTATAAAGTCGACCGATAAAACAATATTCTTAGAGAAAAAAACGTTCTTAAGACATTTCCTTCAAAGAAAAGACAAGATGCTCCAATAGCCGTATACTATGGCACCGTCGCTACTCGCTAGGTATTTGCGTGTGTGCACGCCCTGGCGTTGTCTTGATAGAGTAGCCATTGCCAGTTCATCAATGTAGTTCATTAGAATAAGCCAGATCTGTATAGCTCTTGTGAAAGAGGACACCCACATTGTATTGTTGATTTTATTTTTTCTCAGAGGATACCTACACAAAGCAGGATGTGATTGACTCTCAGGAATCTTTGGTTCACGTCATGGATACCAGTGATAAGGTAGATTATACAGCAACCATTTTCGCACATTATGTCTGACACAGTTGTATTAAAATGTGCACCGAACTATCGCGATGGGGTCTGGAAAGAGTTTCCTCTTCCTGTTCTGTTTTCAGATCGAAGGAGTAACAGGTAGCCGATCTGTTTGTGATGTCTTGGTACTGTATGGTGTCTTGTCACTATCTGATGCAAGTGAATGGGTGATGATGATTTCCTTCATCCAGTAGAGGGACAGTGAAATAACATACAGAACGATGACAAACATTAATCAAAGCAGCAAATGAATAGTGCCCGATGTACATCTTCAGCTGATATTTTCAGAGCTACTTCGGTGCTATTTCTGTTAAGTTTTACCAAAAACGTATTAACAAAAACGTCATGGTTTTCTTATTCCAACCGACCTAATACGTTTTATTTTACAGTTGTGTTAGTGTGACTACATAATGTTGCTGTCGCCCTATAAGGCAAAAACCCTTTTGCACAATCCATCTATCCATCTGTCAGTCAGCCCAAGTCAGTTAGTCATTCTAATTGGTAGTATCTCCCTTAACTTTTGCTTAATACTGATTTTCTCTATTACACAGGATGACAGTGACTCGGATAGGTATCATAGGTGGGCTGACGCATTCCTAATAGTTTACAGCATTACAAATCGCCGCAGTTTTGAAAAGGCTAAAGAATATCTGGATAGTGTGACATCGTATCTTAAATGTCAGCCCAAAGACGCACCTGTAGCACTGGTGGGGAATAAAGTTGATTTAGAAAGATATAGGTAAGCATTCTTATAGTCCAATCATAAAAGAGTTAAATGGACAAACTCAGGAGCACCATCAGATAGGTGATATACAAAAAACAACTCTCCCAACCCCCTTCCCTGGAAAAACAAGTACACAATAGTAAATAGTTATCGAGTTAATAGGTCGCAAAACTGAACCAAACAAAAAAACATCCTACAATATTCGTTTGTTTTCTCTACAATTTTCTATTTCTTTGCCAACCCTATCATTTTTTTTTTTTCAGAAAAGTTGGCAAAGACGATGGAAATGCTGTTGCTATGGAATACGACTGTAGTTTTTACGAAACTACGGCTGCTGAAGATTACGAATATGTGGAGGAGGTTTTCCATGGTGTTATTCAGGAACTACAGAGAGAAAAAGACAGATCATTACCGCTACAGCCATTGTATATCTCAGAGGACAAAACTAACTCTTTGTTATTGACCCCAGGGTCCACAGGACATTTTTCATTGCTAAGGTCGAGGTCACCTAAGCCGCCATTATCACCAGCAGAGAAAAAAGAGGACAAAGTAGCACAAAGAAAAGCCACTGCAAGTTTCAGATTATTTAACAAAAGTTTTAAGATATTTAACTAAATAGAAATGGAATATGAGAAAACGCTCATTGTGCGTACATTGTTGAAACCTGCGTGAGCATACTTACCGACACGTGAAAGGCTTTCAACATGGTATATATAGGTTCACTGTGTATTATTTATTGCATTGTTAAATTTTCAGCCACACCTGTCAGAATCCTGGATTTCCTCTGGAAAATCAAGATGGTGAAATCTGCTGGTACAATACCATTAAAGGGAGGTTATTTATATGGGTTGTGTCCCTTTTTAAAGGAAACAAAACTTCAAAAATGAATTCACAAATGAGTTGCTAATGTGAGTTGTTTATCTGCTTTCTTTACTTCTTAAAGAAAAGGGAAACTGAGAACGCCTTTAAGAGGCAAACTTCTAAAAAAACATTTATGCCGATGGTCAGCTCCGCAAGCCAGAATTAACTTCAAACATTTTGAACAATGTCGACATCACACGAGAGTTTATTTGCAAGGATTGGAATTATAATCTTTTTGACTTTTTGAACAATTTGTTCTTGACTGACAGAAGATCATCGTATACAGTACTTGATTCTGATTCATTGTTCTGAAAAGAATATGGTCTAATGTTGTCAATTTTGCAAGTCTATTTATTGCGTGACTGAATTTTTCTGGGAAACAATCGCTTGAACGAATAACCACGAAATTTATCCGAATGTATAACAGCTGTAACAATGCCTTATTTATTCTACTGATTGGAAAATAAAATGCATAAAACCAATAGGACTTCAGAATGAGCCCATGCTGCACCCGGGAATTCATTTTTATCCTGGTTGCTATGATGTTGTCATTGTTAGGGTGTTGGTCTGAGAACTTTCCTGGAAAAAGAGTATGACAATAATTTCAACGAGGATATGTTCTCAAGACGAGAATGTGATAAAACAAATAAAAAAAATACTAGCACGATGTCTCATTCATTTACTTAAAATACTTAAACAATGAGTATTTTTATTTAATTCTATTCCAAACTGACTTATCTCCATGTTACCCTTTTTCAGTAAAAGCTAGAAAAACCCGGTATCCTGATTTCCGCATGCTGGAATAAGCCTGTTTTGTTTTACAGACAAATTATCTTAAGAAATGTTCTCTATCTATCCAGCTGCAGATGTGTTTCCATTTATATCGTCTGTCCTGTGCCTGGGTCGGTTGAGTATTGGACTAATGTGTATGCAAGGGTTGTCGTTCATTAATCTCCGATGCTCTCACATACCTCACGGCGACGAACCGATTTAATTACAACCGTAACACCTCTAGCCATTGTGTATACAACGCGACCTGGACCGTGGTTTGTATTAATATTGGAGATGTTTGTTTTGGGGTTACGTCGTACTCAAGGGTATTTCACTTATATGACGACGGATTGTCCGCTTCACACTGTTCCTTGCCTAACTACGGTGGAAAAACCGGGACCTCGTAAAAACCACAGCACCTCTATGATATATCTGATGGTCGACATACCGACTGTACATCAAAGTAGCATTAGTTAGCGCACACGCTAACCATTAAGCCGCGGACTAGTGATATTCGGTACATTTCTGTAAGGAATGTGGTCGCCGTAAGGCAAATTACAGCTCTATAAATACACCAGAAATCCAGGACAAATAGTTTAAGGTACAAACGGTGAGAGCAAAACTACATGTATTTAGAAAAGTGAAATCAATTGATGGAATTAAATGTGTTCCAGGTATGACGGAAACATTTATTGCAATTTAAAAACCACGCTCGGGCTTAACCTCAAACCAAAAAATGAATCATTGGGAATTTCAATTATTTATTTCACATCGAAATTGACCAGATAGGTTACAAAGAAGTGGAACAATCTTGGTATGAGAGGCCTTTAATTGATTTAGCAAAATACAGGTAAAGACGCCGGACAAACGGATGTATAATGACATGGTAAGAGGTCACGTTGACCATGGTGTAACTTTTTTCCGTGACAACACGATACTGTATTGAATCAATCTGGTTATCAGTGAAGAGTTTGTACAGGGGGCATGACAATAACAATCGTACCATCTTATGGGTTTTTATTTTATTTTATGGAATATTAATGGATTGAAGAGGAAGATTAATTATTGATGAGGACTTTTTGGCTTTCGTAAATAAATGTGATATTATTTTGTTATCCGAAACTTGGGTATACAAATGACTTTATTCCGAAATAAATGGTTAAAAGGGATATTACAGCCAGCTGCATGCTCTAGCAGATTGGGGCGCCGAAGCGGTGGTTTAACTTAGGCAAGATTTTGAAAATGTAGCTGATGTGCGATGTGTGATTTACTTATCCTTTTATACTTAACTGAACCTGCTTCGATGTACCGTTCACGGAATCTAGTCCGCCTGTCGACCATGAGGTATACGAGCGAGTCACATGTTGTGGCTCCGGCAATCGTGGGGGTGCTTTTTACGAGGTTTCCTCCCGGTTTTGTTTGTGATGTTCTGTATTCTGTCCGTCGTCATTAAGTGAAATACCCTTGAGTACGACGTTAAACACCAATCAAACAAACAAACAATCCTCCCGGTTTTCCACCGTTATATGGATAAGTGCAGTGTGAAGTGGACAACCCGTCGTCATATAAGTGAAATACCCTTGAGTGCGACATTAAATCCCAAATAAACAAACAAAACTTCTTTTGCCACTCGAATACGTATCTACATATGTGTAATTCCACATTAATTTAATAAATCGATCAGTACTGTATATCCTAGTCGAAGTATGAATTGTGTCATTTATCCGCATGGTAGGCCCACGCAAACGTCTGCGATTTAAAGTTCTGACATTATAGCCATTATATGTTCAGTTAAGAGAGGGGGGAAATAACTGATAAACTGTTTGAAATTATAGTTATCTTTTCTTGGCGGATTTCTGCTATTTTGAGCTTGACGATGTAGAGGTCAAACTTTGAAAGTAATATTAAAAGCATTTAACTACCATCTGTCTAAATTTCAGTTGACATAAACAGCGGCCAGCCATAAGCAATGCAAACCAGAGTTATTTCCCCTCTGTAAAGGAACGTCCAATAATGTTCAGTTAATTGAAGTTTCTGGGACGTTTTATATGTCAAATGAAACATTTCAATTTGACTCATCTAATTGTGTAGAAAAATACCTTTGGGTCAAACCTGAATATCGACTGAAGGCCCTGGGAGGTAGCGTCTTGTTGCTCTGGTGCTCTCAAGGGTAATGGGCAATAGTGGTGTCTTTGTATTACGTATTGTGATTGTCCAGTCACATCTTTGTCTTTTATACGCCCGATGAAAATCGGTCGTATTATGGTATGATCAGCGTCCGTCCGTCCGTCCGTCCGTCTGTCCGTCCGTCCGGAGCCTACTGATCCGTTTCCAGAGCAGAACTCTAAAACTATAAGGCCAATCTTTATGTAACTTGGTAGGCACATTAACCATTAACTGTAGTTGTGCCTTTTGCTATTGCGGATTCATCATTTTAAAAATCAGTCTGTCTGTCCATTCGTCGTGATGGCTCGAATCCGTTTCCTGAGCAGAACTCAGTTACCATGGTCACATCATGAGCACCGCAAGAGGGCGTATGTTGGGTTTACTAAAACTCTTGTTTAAAAATCTGATAGGTTTTCGAAGACCATATTATGGTATAATAAATTCAAGATGGCAGACAGTCACAGCGATATCGAAAGTGATGTTTCTTGGTCTGTTTCTCAAACAGAATCAGTGATATAAAGAATAAAAGTGATTTTAAGTAATGGTGTACCGATTGTAGAAGCCTTTAAACATCCCTTCAATACCCCCAACGTGCAGCTCGAGTTATATGTAGGCCTATTGTAAAAAAACACGATGCAACTTTAAAGAGAAACTTTAAAACAGGTGGATGAATGGGTAGCTTTTTTTAAAATTAAAAAAACTACCAACGGAAGCTTACTCTACATATCAATGCACGGTTCGGTGCAGTCCAAGTATATAAACAATTATTTTTATATTTAAAAGTGGTATCATTATACTTAATAAAATTAAAGAAAAGGACGATGGAAAAACAAAAAAATTTAAGTCATTTCTAAATATTACTAAGTTTATCCAAATATAGAACATAGTTATGGTTTTTGTCAGCTTTAAAAACGAAATTTAGTCAAGCTATATATATATCTATATGTAGTTTTCAACTACACCCAGTTTTGAAGATAATAATAATTGATTTTGATTCAGTTGCTGAATTCAAATAAGTTTAACACGGAATAAGTGATTTGCCATTAATCAAAACTTTTCAAATTTTTAGCCCACAGTCATTCTGACTGTGGGCTATTCTCATCACTCTCCGTGGTCCGTCCGTCCGTCCGTCCGTC
>JAVFBW010163890.1:0-11499 GCA_034783835.1 Mopalia ciliata
AAACAAATCTGCTTCCCGTTACCCTTTAGCTCTGGGAACACCAGGTCAACAGAAAGCAACCTCTTTTCTCGCCTCTCACGATCGACCGAGGAAGTCGAGGGAGTATTCTGCAAGGCAATGGCCCACCCGCTCCCTCAAGGGGCAGAAGACTGTGTCTGTAAATGTTACATGTATATGCATGTCAGTTTGATGTTGTATTACTACATGTACAATAGTTTTACATAATGCTTGTCATCCCTCACATGTATTATTACTGTGAAGGACCATCACGAGACAGGAAGCTAGAGGCATTAATTAAATTATAGTTTATACATATTATCTCACACATGTGCAGAGTGAATGTCACTTTTCCGGTTGAGAAGTTATAGATAGATGTCTAGCAAGTAACAGATGTAACAAAAATGTCACTCTTGAAATAGGACATTATAAAACTGTCACGCTACATACTAAAGTATAAGCATCTATGGTATTATATCAGTTAATTTAATTAATCACAGTTTGCGAACTATGTGCCTTTTTAAAAATAATTTTCATATTTCATAGTTTGATATCATATTAAGGTATGTTTAATGTTAACCTTTCAAGGGATATAGAGTTATTGCAACCAGGAGCATCCCTGTAAGTTTCTCTGGCTGACCTCTTTCCTATCTTGATTGATTGATTTATCAACACAACTGTTCTTGTCAGAAAAGAGGGATGTCTGTTATCAGGTCCTAATCCAGACCAATTCTTAACACCTTTATCCGGGTTGGGGCTTCCCAAGTCTGGGCGCCCAAGCTCGAGATTAATAAAGATTAATTGCAACTGCACAAAATGCAGGGCAAAAAATTAGTTCAAATGTGAGTAATAAAGGCATAAAAATACAAAAAACTGACATGCTTTTATATTTTGTTTGGAGACAAAGAACTATTTCTACTAAAAGAGGCACTAAAAACTCATTTTTTATCCCTTGTATTAATAGTGCCCTATTTTTGCAGTGATTGTTTAAGATTTGTTGTACAAACTTTTTTGTTTATTTTATTTGTGTTTAACGAGTAGTCATGGATATTCCACTTATATGATGGCAGATTGTTCACTACACACTGTTCCTAATTATGTTGATAACCCAGGAGATAACCTGGTTGACCAATACAAAGAAATGTTAGTTTTATATAACTTAAACGTTCAGCTCAATATACCCTATAACTTCTATAAGTTGGGACACACTAATTTTGTGACAGACCACAGAAATAACATGTAAGACCCCCTGTGGTAAAGCCTATTTCTCTGTCCCAACTGTAAGGTATCTGTGATATATAATTTAAATTGCCAAAGTATGAAGTGCTTTTGCTGATTTTCAAATCATAATTTCCATTGTATTATAAATAAGATACTGCTTTATTTGATAATGTATTTTCAGTATGTTCAGTATTCAAGGAAGGACAGTGCATCATACTTGGTAAATTAACCTCTTATTATCTAATATCTAGAGGCTTCACACAGATTAAACTTTTTCGCAGTGTAAATGCAATTGTCATTAAATTGTCAGTCTTGTTACACATTTTTGCAATTTTATGCAGTCAAGTTTTCCTCACAATCATGTTATAAGAATATAAGCAATTAAGGATGTGGCAAGCAGTCACAAATAAACTGTTATCCTTCTGTTAGTAACTCTGATCATGTAGAATCTTTTAAAATGTTTTGTTATGTTATTTTGAGACATAAAGTATCTGTTTAGACAGAAATGATTTCAGAGTTTTTATACTCATAACAGGTAATCGAACACCAACTAAATAACCACATGTCCCTACGGAGTCATCTTCGTTAGTGAAGACTTTTATTCGCAGCTACTCTGTATTACAACCCTTGGCAGATTTAGTGCCCTCTGGCAAATGCATTAATAGTGTCAAATAATGATTATGTTGAATATACCCCAAACATTTTCCTTTTTCGGCAATACTTCCAACTTTCATTTTTGACTATCACTCTCAATTGTTTTCTTCTGATTGGTCGATAAAACTCATGATTACATGGCATTAAATACTACAATACACTGTTACATGATTTCTGTCTATGCAGTGCAGTTATAGTGTTGTTGCACACCACATCGTAGGAGGTGGAGAATAATTCTTCTTCTGTCAGTCAAAGTTACCTCTACTATGCTCACATGACAGCGTTCTCAAACAAAGAAAAGTGTATACAAGCTTTTAAATGTAAAGATCTTTCTACTGAACAGGGGGTTTTATTGGTTTACAAACATCTCAGTGGACTTTTAGTCCATCCAAACTTAGGAAAGCAGATAAAAAAAAAAAAATGCATCTTTCAGAACACATTTTTAAAAAAATTGGCGCTAATTTTTTTAAAAATGAGGCACATTTTTATCTTCATATTATCCTTTGTTAAAGGCAAAAAAGATTTTTAAATTATTTTACTTTTTCCCTCTTTCAAACAAATTAATTTTTATATAAAGGTATTGAAATGAGCAAACTATGATTGTCAATTGAATAAATATATGCGTGATGGTGGTCATACTAACAATAAATTTAACAAAGTATTATTAGGCTGTGGGCATGATTGCTTTTCAACTTGTTCAGCTCATGACAGCATGGAACCTCCAAAACATGCTTTAGGAAGTTTTTTTGTCCGCAAAAAATATTGTGTTACATGTAAAATGTAGTCTTGTGATGTATGTTTTTGTGGTGTATGTTTTAAATATAATGATC
Organism: Mopalia ciliata; assembly: GCA_034783835.1. NCBI lineage: Eukaryota > Metazoa > Mollusca > Polyplacophora > Chitonida > Mopaliidae > Mopalia > Mopalia ciliata. The sequence goes on from JAVFBW010163890.1 coordinate 2,703, forward strand.
AGAAATCTATATGAATACTATTCTCCAGACTACAAGCTTCTGGGAAAATTAAAGTTTTTTTGTACAAAAATATCCATAATTAACCAACTCATGATAATCTACATATGTAACAGCGGAAAAAAACTAAAAATAAAATAATATCATTGTGACCATATCTTTAATACGATAAAAAACTAATACAGCTTTGAACTGATAAGATAATTCGACCAAAAAGGAAAGGGAAATTTTTTGAAGAAAATCTGTAACCCTTCCAGAGAAAGTGCTACAAATTTGCAGCTATCGTTTCCTAAAATTGTAAGTCTGATAATTTATATCATAACATGTGATTTATAATACTTTAATATAGCCATAGATATGACAGAGTCCTATTACATATTAGAGGTTTAGTTATTATACTCATCTTGTAGGAAATGGATTATGCTAATGTCATAATAACATAATGATTGATTTTGTTATTTCTAACTGACAGTTGAGTCTTTAACTCTTCTATCCAGTAACAGTCTTAAGAACAGGCCAATGATGACCTTAAATCCAATCCAAGCTCAGCCAAGCACAAAATGAATTTTTCCAGTCTGATTTTATTTTTTGTATGCTCCCTGAGACGGTAGACATATTCTCTTGATTATACTCAACATGCTCAGCGGCTTACAACTGTGGATTAGTTATTGATCAATTAGAAGCACTCACACAACTAATTTGAATTCTCCTTCAAAAAAATATTAACCAGTTCAAAATATAGAATTGCATATAAAATGTGCATAATCACATATAAACTGAATCTCTTATTAGTTTTATGTTACCCAACTTCTCAATGCCACTTTAAAATAAAGAACTCACATATTAACTGTTTATTTTTTCCTTTGAACAAGAAGCTGCAAGATAAACAATATTAACACAGGCATTTACATCCTATCTGGATGGTTGTACCCTTATGCTAAGCAGCTATTGTTTAGTTGTAACCAAATATTAACAAGAACCAATAATCTACATGTTGTATTAACATGCTTGGTAAAAATTAGAGACGAAATTAAACAAATGATTGAACCGAAAACGTAGAATCGCATTTTTAAAAACATACATTTAAATAACTTTTTTACCATATAATAAAGGTATATTGTATAAAAGCAGTCGTTCAAATCTTACCCGTCTGCCAGTTGTATCCACGGATGTTTGTTTTGACAGAATATTTCTAATTAACGAAAACACCACAGTTGACTTGTTCGTTACTTATTGCATTGCATTACAAGCAGTAAAAAAGCTAACATGCATGGACTACTTCTATGAATTGCCCATTAATATCTACTGTGAATACTAATGATCACTATATTATAGCCTTCCAAAAATACATTCATTCTAATCTATTTATATCTAACCTGGTCTGCTCTCTATTTCCTCTCAACACCTTTAAAATTATTACAAGTTTTTCACCTTTGACCCTTAAGAAAAACAGGTCTTACTTAGTGGGACTCACACAGTCATAAATTCATAATTACAGAAAGAAAACCTGGAAAAAGCTATATAGGGAAAATAAAAGACACCTGACGCAATTAAGCAAACTAGGGTCTCAGTTTTTCCACAAACTCAAGATTGGTTGATTGATTGATTGAGTGTTCGGAGCAGTGCTCAAGGGTATTACACACATATGACTTCAGTGTATTCCAACAACAATCAAAACTTACACAACCATAAAGTGTGCTTTGTTGGTGTTTAATGTCATACTTATGTCTATTTTACTATTATAACAGTGAAGAGCATCAGATATCAAAACATTGTTTGTTTCTTTCTTTGATTTGGGTTAACTGCCGGACAGAAGGTTATTTCACTCACATGATGCGAATGATGACGACGTGCCATCCAATGGGTGAACGAAACCACCACAGGTCAAATACAGGACTCTCACAATCCTGTGGGGTTTTGACTGATTGATTGGTTTTTAACATCATATTCAACTGTATTCTTTTATATAACAGTGAGTTACTCAAACAATAGACATAAATGCAACTCAGTTAGTAAGATAATATTCCGCCAGTGTCCATTTAATATACACACAACCTTCTGCCCTTAGCTACATAACATGTCCCTCAAAAGGGTCCACCATCCTTTTGTGGTTTGTTTGTTTGTTTGATTGGGGTTTAACGTTGTACTCAAGGGTATTTCACATATATGAAGACGTGCCAGCCCAATGGGTGTAGGAAACCACCCTAAACACCACTGGCAACAAACAAAAACAGGATGGAACAAATGCAGGATGACAACAACAGGACGCAATACAGACACCACAAACAGATCGGCTTCCTGTTCCCTATTTAGCCCTAAGAGCACAAGGGCAACATGAAGCTCCCGTCAACCGCCCGCCCATCCTTTAATGGGGAAATGCACACTGGAGTATGGGTGCCCAAAATAATACAAGCCCAAATCAGTGTCACTGAATAACTATTTATATAACTATTTCACTTGAAGGTGACTATCTCTAGCAGCATCACAACACAGGGACGTCTACGATGATATGTTTGCCTCTGTTAGAAACTAAATTAGCTAAACTAAAATGTTAAATAAATGTTGCATATCTAAGTTTGCATGAGGGCTAGTGTTAAAGTGTTAATCCAACTATAAGAAGATAAAACAGCATTTCACAAGTAGACAGGATTTAAGTTTCAAACTGTAGCAAAAAAAGGTTATTTCCACAAAAAAATTGTTAGAGTCAAAAAGATGTTTTGAAAGCCATCGGTACCGGCACTTACCAGGATTAAGAAGATCTTGGACAAAATCTCTCACAACATAGGACAGGCATTTACTCCACGACATATATACCAGGGTATTTCAACCGTGAGAAATAAGCAGTATGCACACCTATTGTGTGAGATATGCTAATGACCTCATTACAATAAAATAGACAGACAGGTACATATGTTCATTAGATGAGTCTATTTCAGGTGTTAATTACAATGTGTACACATGGTAAAAATAAAGGGATCCATTTTTTTTAACCTACCTTTATAAAGGCAGCTCTCAATGTCTGTGCCACACCTTTGTCTTTCTGCTCGAGCTGAAATGAAAGAATAACAGAGATTCAGAGTGAACGAGCAAAGGAACGAATATAAGAAAGATCAAATCGATCTTTTAAAAATATAAGGTTAGTTATATGAGAGTTAAAAAGACAACGAATGAAGACAGCTTCCATTAAATCAGATCAAAAAACCACCAAACAGATACAACCCATCAACAAAAACGATTGGATAGGATTGTCTGTTCTTTAATATGAATGAATGAAAGAGTATGTGACTCTTACTCAATGAATAAAACAATAAATAACTCAATGAAAGATTAAATCAATGAATTTACCCATGTGGGATATACTAATGATAGGTGCAGAAAGTTACTTATATTTTATGTTCATTATAATAGAATAAAGTAGAATTAAATAAATGACTCACTTACTACTGGTTAGTTTATTATAACCAATAAACAATACACAATAAATCTCACACAAAAAAAAGCAAAAGAGTGGAAATAAATTATTTGCTCACAGATTCCAAAATAGGTCCCATGACAACAGGTATAGACATATTGGCAAACAATACTTCAGCATCGTCAGTCGTCATTTTAAATCCTCCTTTCTTTTTCTCCTAAACCTCAATAATAGATCTGTAGAAAAATGTTAAAAGGGAATGAACATGATATATTTTATTGTAGTTGTAATTCATGTTATTTTGAGATTGTCACAGATTGTCAAGGCCTTTGCTCTAATCTTTTGGGAAACTTATAATTTGCCCGCCTAAATTAAGTTTGGATAACCTTGGGGGAGAATCCATTCTGTTCGTTTTTCCCATCAGCACAGACAGAGCCACATGGTGTGTGACTGGAACATATACCTGATGGTCAACAGTTCCAACTGATCCCGTGAATGGTACAAAGTAGCAATAATAAGCACACACGCTAACCACAAAGGTTTAATGTTGTACTCAAGGGAATTTCAATAATATGATGACGTGGATTTGAAGACATTTTTGTTATTCCATTGAAAAATAGAATAAATAAATATTACCAGTTGTGGTGATAAGTTATTTAAAGTATTGGACAGTAAATATATATTTTTTTTAAGTATGTATGAGAAAATTTCTGTCTAGTTGGGGACAATTTTACCCCTAATTTTCAGGGGGTAATGTCCGTGTTTACAGGTAAAAAAAAATGGGGTTGCTCCTAGAAAAAACCAATGTTGAAAGGCTAAAAAAAAAAAAGGAACGGATGGACTGCAGTTGTAATACAGCCAGGAATATTAAATTCTTTGTTTTGATATGATCATTAGTTAAGTATTTCGATATCGATGTGCAATAAAGGGACATACCGGTAACTCTGACATTCATTTTAAAATATGTTTTTTTAATACAGTCACAGTGTTACGGAAATCTGGCTCATACTTCCTGTAGATCAAATACATTATATTTCGAATACATGATTGTTGTTGAATGATGATTACATTAGATTTTTGTCTTACACATCTGTGGCACTCCAAGGCAGATAAATTACCCTCAGTCTTATATCTTCTGGACACTTTTAGTGCACATAGTCGGCTAAGCACAACAGGTTTAAGCCTTAGCTATGCTCCAGAAGTGTTTCTTACCTAACTACCTTTTGATTTAAGCGAACGTTACCATATTGCTACAATTAATCCAGGCCAGTGCTGTATTTTGCTTTTGGAAAAATAAGTCCTCCAAAATTTTGTGATATAACCTAACATTTGCATTTTCCCCTGATTTGTTGATTTTTTAAATACATAAATGTGCCTTTTTAAAAAAATAATACATAATTGCTTGAAAAAAACAATTTTCATTGATAATCGGATGACAAAATTTGTCAAAATCAGTAGTAAAATGCAAATTTAGACAATTTGTTTGTTTTGTTTGTTTGAATCAAAGCATATCCAATCCAGGAAGCACACTCGCTACCACTGAGCCACGGCCGCGGGCCCAAATTTAGACGTAGACTCCAAACAATTTAGGAAACTATAAGCTTAAATCAGTCCTCCTTAATTATGTTTGCATAACCAGACGAGAGACCAGTTCTGTTCGTTCTCCCCAAAAGCATAGGCCTGTTAATCTTCCAATTTATGAAAATGACATGGCCTTAACTTTATTTAAATCATTTAATTTCTTCTTTATGTTAGATTTATACATTCAACCAATCAGATGTCAAGTAAAATAAATCATTTCCATGCACTATCCCGTTTGGTTTTGATCGGCTTGAAATGTCTTTTCAGGGTGAGCTCAAGATTGGGAGGGTCGTGGGGCTCATGCCTGTTTCCGTCTACCACCATGTATATCAAGGTATAACTTTAGGGGCATGGTACCAGTCTATATCTGTTTGACACGCTGCCCAGATAGTATGATATGCTTGCTGTATAATTTAATTTGCATGCAAGGGCATCTTTTATGTATTGAACTCATCAGTGAATATTCATCGAGGAGTTCAGAGTGTCTTAAAGCGAGGTCAAAGGTCACACTGATTCAATTTTATTGGTGATTTTGAGCCTAGCTTGAATAGTTTTTCCATGCCTTAGTCTCATCTCTGTTGACTGTATATACAATTCAACGAGATACATATTCGTATCTAGATCAAGTCTTTGACAACAAAGCCTCTAGGAGTTAGTTATAGTCAGATAATTTCTGGCTTCTTTGGAGTAATATGGTTACTAGGCTATTCGCTTCACAACTGTTCAGTCAACTGCCCAAGCAAACTGTAAATGAAACATATCCATTTTAACTATGTACGCGTCGATATATGCGTATGTATTGTTAATCCAGACGTATCTTAAGCACAGTCGCACACTTATATAGACTTAGGGCCCCGCCCAATTTCAATACACAGATTAGTTTAAATAAACTACACCAGGTCGAGGAGTGTCATCTCAAAAGGTGTATCATAATTAGGAATAAAATGTTTTTAAGTCGATGTCGTTCGATATAAGGTATGGATAGCTTCGGAAACGACCAAAAACAACAAGACACAATAACAAAATACGAAATTTATACAAACCTTGAAAGTAAGAGGTAGAATTTTCGTTGAAAATGTAAAGTTTTTTGGTTGACTGTTTAACCGGAAAATGGGTCACCCGATCCCGACTGACTTATCCGCCTCCGCACACCAAAGAGCGGCTATAGAGAGAGAGAGAGAGAGAGAGAGAGAGATTCTTTATTGGTTTGCAATTTATGATAAGATAAAAAGGTGTCTATAATTTTAAAACATTCTCGGGCATATTGTGCCAGCTTACGGCAAATTCTTGATTTTTCGTTCGTTGAAAGACAATAAAACTTGCCATTATTGTTAAGCTTGTTAAAATGACGGCAATATCACTATATTATTAGATTGGATAGGGGAAATTTCCCTACCGTTTCATTGTGATAGGGAAATACAGACCTACAGTAGGCCTAAGATAGATGCGAATTCGAATCCAAATAAATTATAAAGTATATAGATAACAGTAAAAGTGTTTAATAAACACAGTACAGATAAGACGCTTCTTAAATAATAAAATGAACACAGTTTTTTTTAGAAATATGACTTATCGGTCAATAAGATGACAGATTGTATTTTTCACCGTTACTTAGATTATTCAGTACAATTCAATGGGATATTATGACAATGTCACTCAACCTAGCCCAATTTTGTCCACAATCAAAGACAAAACGGGCAAATGACATCGTTAATTGCACTAAAACTAATCCCTTTACCCTTTTCGCTGAAGCAACTATCCTCTGTGCCTATCCAAAAAACAACCAGACACGTGGCGCGCTTCGCATTACTTTTTTAAAAAGATATGCTACTAACAAAGATGACCGGAAATGTAAATAATAAAAAAATCTTCCAATGATGTTGTCCAACATAGCAAATTTTCGCATTTTAATCAGGGCGATTTTTTTAACAGTGGCTAAAAGTATACCCCTACCTCGCGACTTCCGGACGCTAGAAAGCCGCTTGCGAGTAAAAATATCCTTCTTGATTAAGATTCAAGAAAGGTTTCCATCCATTAATTATATCGAACTGTTACTGACAACATAGGTCTATAGTGGTGTGATCAGAGCGAGATCATGACGATTTCTAACAATTACGGCTTTTTTGTTTAACGTCAAAACAAACCCGTTTTTTAATTAAAAAAAAAAATGTTTAGCTAATCGAATTGAACTTCTTGTCATGGCCGGTATATGAACTTAGGTCAGAGTTTGTGTGGAGCTATCAGAAAGAGTCTGATTACATATAGATACGCTGAAGGAACCGGTGGGACAAGGTAAACTACCATGTTACCCGTACAGGTAGATGGCTTATTTCATTTGATGAGAACTTTGTTTATTGAATTATCTTATCTTGCAATTGTCACCTTCATTGGAGCCACACAGTCCAGAGCTCATTGTCACAAATGTTGTTAGACTGCACAACATTATAATCTCAAACCAAGTTATCTCTTTTGGGATAAAATACTTCCAATTATTCCAATATTCAGTTAAAACAACGTAACGTGCAAATGGACATATTGGCTTGGAGAAGAACAGCCACATAGGCGTGTATCCTTTTTTTTGTTTGCTGTCAGGGGTGTCGGGGTGGTTTCCTTCACCCATAGGACTAGCACAATGAATTGGGCAAATTCCTCCGCCTATCTAAACCGGTGGTGAAAGTTGAAAGTTGATCCTCCGCTATCACCGACCTCTCAAAACATTTATCTTATTATTTTGATTTTTTTTTTATAGATAAACTGAAAACAAGGACTAGTATTTTAACCTACCTGCAACATTTCTTGTCTGCCAGTTTTCAATTTTATTATTGTAAAAGGGAAACGTGTCAACTCGGGCGAGAAACTCAAATAAAACTTAGAAAGTAAGAGTAGGATTACTGTGACTTTTGTATACCAATAAAATCAGATACATGTGTTTCGAGAGGCCGGCGATAGAGGCGAATCCATTTCCAACTTTTACCATGGCTTGAAATAGGCGGGACGTATAGTGCCAAGACGGAGGAATTAACCATATTCGTTGTGCTACCATTGGACTGGCTCGCCGTCATGTGAGTGAAATAACCTTAGGGACGCTTAAACCCCAATAAAACAAAACAAAAATTGATTAGAGCAAATTTGTGCCCTATTTTACTAGCCTTACGAATATCCTGACGACATTTTGTCGATAACGCACTAGATGAAGGCTGTGTAATGATCATGCATGTTGAGACATCACTAGACGATTCCGTAAATATGATATTGGTGGTGAATATCAAAGTGATAAAGCAACACATATACGCAATGCCTCGAGGGGAAAACACGCGCGACTGACTCATGATTGGCACAACCGACCTCTGCGCCTTCGAAGCGGCGGCGGCCGTGTAGCAAGTGCGGGAAGGGTGTAATAAACCGTTTCCTTCTCTGACAAGCTTGTGGGTATGTCAACAAATATGCCAAGAACTGGCAGCGAAAGAAGGCAGCGTTCGAGAAGGAGTTTAAACGTTTGGCCGGCATAGAACCCTCCCCAATTTCCTATTAAAGGAATATATGCACTATATATATCCATCCTGAAGTGACGACTTTGGGTAAATACACCAGCCAAGAGATGGGCGAATACGTCACCCAGCTGTTGGCTGAAATAGAAATACCAGACCCGGTTCAGAATGTCATGAGAAACATTCTAGACGAGCCAATCCCTGACGCTGTGAAAGAGAGATTGCTCAGACCACTCAGTCAGAAAAGAAACTTCACATTGGTTTGGATATCGATAAGTTGAACATACAAGAAAGGTGGTTTTAAATAATGATTAAATTC
>JAVFBW010163901.1:0-11498 GCA_034783835.1 Mopalia ciliata
GGGTGGTTTCCTTCACCCATTGGGCTGGTATGTCGTCATATAAGTGAAATACCCTTGAGTACGACGTTAAACCCCAATCAAACAAACAAACAAACAATCATTGTGTAAGCATTCTCTGAGACTGTCTACAGGAAGAATAAAAATAGTAGCAAGTTTCACTTGAAGTCATAGCAATCCCTTTATGTTCAAACATTCTTTTTGTATGTTCCATTACAAATTTATGAGTTCACAGTTCGCAAGTACTTTATGTCTGGTTCAGGATTGCTCCAGGACAACCGGGATGACTGGGGACAACTTAAATATAAAATATTGATGAAAAAAATAATGATGACAAGGTGTTATGTGCGAAGCAAATCACAGCTCTGACAAACAACCTTTCAACTAGAGCAGCTCTTAAAACTGGAAAGCATAAGTACAGCTTTGATACTGTAATAAAAAAAGTGTGCTGTAACATAGCTAGAGTAAAAAACACAACTAGAAGCGTGGGCAGGGGGGGGGGGGAGGTTCATGGATGTCGATGACAGAAAGAATTAACAGTTTGTAGGTTTCCTACATGTTTGTTTACATGTATTTTCTAGGAATTCAATTTTAGTTTTTGTTTAAAGAGAGACACAGATAACGTACGCCTTGTTTGTAATCCATGGGTAGGGGGTTAGGGGGCATCATGGGTTGTCGATGGCAGAAGGAATTAATAGATTGTATGTTTCCTACATGTTTGTTTACCTATATTTTCTAGGTATTCAATTTTAGTTTTTGTTTAAAGAGAGACACAAATACGCCTTGTTTGTAATCCATGGGTAGGGGGTTGGGGGGCATCATGGGTTGTCGATGTCAGGAGGAATTAATAGATTGTATGTTTCCTACATGTTTGTTTACCTATATTTTCTAGGAATTTAATAGTTTTTAAACCGATCGGGGGAGGGGGGCATGGGTTGTCCACAGAAGGAGGAATTATTAGTTTGTAAACTTTATGATGCTTTCCTGCCTGTTTGTCAACTTGTATTTGTAAAGTATTTGGAAAGAAACCAATAAGCCTTGTTTGTAAACACACACATGTCCTACATTACCCTGACGTAAATTAGTCATAGCATGTTATAACCCAACACTACATAATTTGCTCCTGGGTTTTCAAGAAGATAAGTGAAAAGCTGAAAGTGTATCACCCTTATCAGATGAAACATGAAGCACATCAATGGTATCTGATAAACACTTTGACTTATCAGTTAATATCTTTCTAACTTTTCATCAGCTACTTAGATGTAAATGAAACCAAATTGGTTTTTAAGTTGGAAGTCATACAGTTTTTACCGTAATTTCTATAAATATACATTTGAAGTATGTAAGCTTATACAATGTATATCCTGATACAGGCAAGCTAATTTTGCTCTCTTCATTTATTCAAAATATATACTCATTTCTTAACATACTAAACCAAATTTGTGGGTAAATTTTGTCCTGTGGACTGATTTGCAGCCTGTGTATTTCACTTGGATGAAAATTTCTTCGAGTCTGTTAAATTCCTTAGTGATGGTCATAATTATTAGAATATTTTCTTGTAAACAATGCTAGATAAAACCGTGAATATAAAACTGTCTTAAAGTTCACTCTGAATATTATTTTGGACTACAAGAATAGAGCGTGCGATAGAATTGTCCGCTCCATTTGGACAGTAATTGTGTAGGGGAACTTGACGGCTGCTGCAGTCCTGGGGCTCGTATAGACTAGTGATTGGGTTTAAATACCTCTTACCAATACCCTCTAGCAACCAAGAACTTTGATTGGTCGTAATTCAAGCTTTCATCAATCCCAGGGTACTTTGATCGATCCTATAAATTCCTAGCCGACAATGCTCCAATCAGTATTCCACAAAACCCCAATCAAAGAGCACAATGTCTCAATCAGTTTCTAACAATGGCCGAATCAATCCCAAAATGCAACAGTCTTGTGAAGGGTAAATATGCTCATAACTGTTGTTCACTGGTTAAATTGTGTCATGAACATATATAAAGTTCTGTCTTTTATCCTATACTTAAATTTTTATCTATATTTCATATTTATTAAAATGAAAGAATGTAAGCGAAGTGTTTTGAGGGAGCTTCCTGTTGCCCTGGTGCTCTCAGAGTTAGGGGCAACATGAAGCTGATTTCTTTGTGATGTCTTTGTTTAACATCCTTTTGTCTTTCTTCAAAAAGCCATTAAAAACTCTAGACTCAAAGCTCTTTTGATTCATAAGGTCGGTCAGGTTAGAAGAAACAAGACATTTTTTTAGACCTTATTAAATAAAATGTGAAACAATACGTTTCCATTTTAAAAATTTCACTCATGAGCTACCACTTTGCAATGCAAAATATTAACATGTTGTTTAAATGCATTTCAAATTATGTTTGAAAACTATGAAATTTAAGGGGCAACGCAAAAGGGATCTTATGAATTATTTTCCTCATTTTCAGATTTGTTTCAATTTAAAGCACCACCATTCCTTCTTTACCAATCAGAGCAAATCACGTGACTACTTCTACTTTTTATTTTTCCCAAACTTTCAAAAATCATTTTTATGGTGAACAAACTATTTCGAAATAAAACTTTGAACTCCAGAAAAATGTGTGTTGATTTTTGCATTTATGCATGTATTTCACTACAACTAAAAAATTCACAACTTCAAGGGTATACATAACCTGATAACGTGTTTGCCTCCATGATTTCTCGCTGTTCTACGGTATGATACCTTAATAATTCATGATTATAATTTGTTGGTACATGTCATCACTAAGGAGCATAATTTACACAAACGACTATAACAGCTATAAATATTGATTCATTGCTTTACAATTATTATTAAGGGCTATCAGACTACAAACATGAAATTGTTTTGTTTTTTAAGATGGAACACAATTCAAATAGCCTTCCTCATTCATGTGTCTGACCTGTGGCCGTGGCCTTATAGTGGTAGCGTGTATGCTTACGAAACTGAAAGCCTATTTCTATTTACCCATCACAGGATTGGGGCTGCCTGTCGACCCTCAGGTATATGAGCGAGTCACATGATGTGGCTCCGGCCATCGCGGAGGGGGTTTGTACGAGGTCACCTGTCGGTTTTCCAACGTAATAAGGCAGGGAGCAGTGCGAAGTGGTCAATCTGTCATTTAAGTGAAATACCCTTGAGTACGATGTTACACACCAATCAAACAAACAAGCAAACATTCTTTGATCACCACATACACATTTCTCTTTAAAAATTGAAATTAATAAATTGATCAATTTATTCTAAACCAAAACCAAATATCTAGTTTGTTTGATAACTATTCACAATTATGAATCAAGAGGCATGGATGTACCCATGTATGTATTATTTACAATCAGAAGTTAAACACAAAAATCTGTGCATGTAGAGCATACTTATTTAGAATTATGAATTGATTTATGTACTTCCATAGATAGATGATTTAGAATACATCACAGGGCTATATAGGGAGAAAATCCAATAAAACTGTTTTTTGTTATAAGCCTACTGATAATTTTTCGACATGCTCACGTTCCTTGTGGTTAAGGACAGAGCTCCATGTCTGATCTCTTTGAAGATTTATATGATGAAGTCCCTTGTTAGCTTCTCCCTCTAATTACTGCAATTTTATGGTGAAGAAAATAAGCACTTGTAACCTGTGCCATTGGAAGCGTGCTTTGAAATTAGTCGACTTTGTTATTGCATGGACATAGAGCCAGGCAAAGGGCAGATAAATCATGATAATGAAACCCCCAACATCATTAACAAATTATTTTGTCACAAAGACTTTATCTTGTTTCTCTACCAGACTCATTGATTTTTTAATACTTGGCATGTATAGATAATTATAAGATATCGGATATGTAAGCTTGTAGAAATTGTCTTATTTATTATCATTGTGGCTGGACTCATTGCAGCTGGCTATAATACAGTAGCAATAAAGCTGCCCTAATGGTTGCACCCCGGCTCAGGTGGGTGGACTTTGGCTCAGTGGGTTTCACATCGACTCAGCGGATTGCACTTTGGCTCCAGGTTGCATTCCAGCTCAGCAGGCTGCACCCTGGATCAGAGGGTTACGCTTTAACTCATTAGGTTTCACCCTGGCTCAGCAGGTTGGGCTTTGGCTCAGTGGGTTTCAGTGGGTTTCACTTTGACTCAGTGGTTTTCACCCTAGCTCAGCGGGTTGAACTTTGGTTCAGTGGGTTTCGCTTTGGCTCAGCGGGTTCAACTGGTTCAGTGGGTTTTACCCTGGCTCAGCGGGTTGGACTTTGGTTCAGTGGGTTTCACTTTGGCTCAGTGGGTTGGACTTTGGATCATTGGGTTTCACCCTGGCTCACTGGGTTGGACTTTGGCTCAGCGGGTTACACCCTGGCTCATCTGCGCCAAGAAAATGCGCAACCTAGAGTATATGAGTGAGTCACAGACTGGAAATCACAGGGGTCACTTAAACAAGGCTTCATCGGTGTTTTCTACTGTATTTCAGTTAAGTTAAGAAAGATGTGGACATATGGTCATCATATAAGTGAAATACCCTTGAGTACAATTTTATTCCAACCTTTGTTAAACACTGTGCAGAAGGGCTGTTAAAATGAATCAAAATTTTGATTAATCACAATTCACACTTCTCGACTCTGTTCGGGATAAAATAGAGGTAAAATTTTGTTTTGGTTCGATTTGTTAAATGGAGATGTCAGTTTTGTTCGCCTTCATGCCATGTCAGGCAAAATTCTGTGCGGTCTTTCTTCAGAAATGATTTTGTCTTGTATATGAGCTCGAATACGCGATTAAAACTGCATAATAAATTCAGGATCGTTTATGCTTGTCTTTTCCGCAATTCCTATGGCTCCTCTTGGATAAGATTGGCTGGCTGCTGTTGCGCATTCTCCAGGCTTCTTGAACTTGAAGACTGGTATACTCTGTTAATATACACACAAAGCAATACATGAACAGAAAATACGTATGACGTAAGGATTATGTAAACAAAACCCATATCAATCGACAAGCTAAAGTTTCACATTAATTACTTAGATCAAAATTATATTGCATAAGTATACTTGCAAAAACAGGTAATAAGAAATATAATAATTTTCTTTAAAATATTGCTATGTTCAGATATTTACCAAGGTAAAGAAGAAATTGCAACATGCTCATCGATAGAAGCAATATTGCTTTGTAAACCGAGGAATACCTAAAGTAATATTTCTTTATAAACCTATAGCTTGCATTACGATGCACTGAGGACAGATCAGTTGATCTATAAACGTTATTCCTCCTCAATATCATTACAAGTAGCAAGCAGTTGGAGAGAGCTTCATGTTGCCCTGGTGCTCTCAGAGCTAAAGGGGAACAGGAAGCCGATCTGTTTGTGGTGTCTGTTGTTGTCATCCTGTATTTGTCCTGTCCTTTCTTTATTTGTTGCCAGTGGTGTCTAGGGTGGTTTCCTTCACCCATTGGGCTGGCACGTCTTCATATAAGTGAAATACCCAAACAAACAAACATTACAAGTATATTGGGTACACAAGCCCTGTTTGCTCATGGTTGGTTTTTTTTGCAATATACTGTCATCTTAGAAGTGAAATGACCTTGGTTGGAGCGCTGAGAATCGATTAATCATGGATCCCTCACTCCAGGGCTTTATCTAGAGCCATTTTAGTTACAGAAAAGGTAACTATTTGAAGCACTAATTAATGTCAATATATTACTATTTTCATAAATTCCTGGTAAAATCAAGCTAACTGCAACTTCAGAACCCTGATTATGGTCTGAAGAATTTGGGATAGGAACTGGGAAAATTTTTCTAGAAACTGCCCTATACTGGTTACTCTTCATTATGTCAAGTTTTATGGACTCGTCAGTAAGACGTAACTCTGACAGCCAGGGAGCACTTTTCTCCAAATCTCTCTTCATCATTATCTATTAGTGGGCGACCTATGCCCAGGGTTAAAATCGAATTGCTCCCAATACATGTTTCAGAGATTCGGGCTGATTGGGATTAATCCAGCAATTTTAGGGCAAAAGAGAGATTTTCTAACCCACTGATCAGATTACATGTACTGACAAACTGACCTCGTTTCATAAAGCTTCGAGTCCATCCAATATCAGCTAAGATAGGACCAGATTTATTCACTGATCGTATTCTGTACCGTATGGCTCCTGTTCAGCCAGCACAGGAGACTTAACATGCAGGCTGTTAATTAAGCATGCCTTCTGATTTGAGGTGTCCTAGACTTTACCACAGATCGCCCACCTCAAATCAGAAGGCCTGATTAGGTGAAGGTTCAGATTACTCAAATAGAATTCTGGTCTTTTGTTTTATGTCATCTGAGATTTTGATTTTAGTTTAGTTTTCAACAGACATACAATGGAGGATAGAACGGGAGATTAACTCAAGTTTCTCATATTGTCCTGATGCCATTGGAGCTAAGGGACAGCATTAAGTGAAGATTTTGTTTGTGATGTCTTTGCATTGTGCCTGTTTTGTCCTGTCTTGTCATTGTTTGTTGACAGTGGTGCCAAGGGTAGTTTCCTTAACCGATTTGTCTGCTGTACAGGCAATAGGAGACAGCCACGACTAGATGATATAACTATTAAACTTAAGTCGAAAATCCGTTGTCTTTCCCTTTAAAACAAATTTTCCTAATATATAGTGTAGCAATCAGCTGGTAACCAGAATAATCATTTCATGTCCAGGGGCCAAAAAAAAACAAAACAAATTAATTCTTTGCTTAGTTTATGTTATGGTGAATCAAATTTCAGTTTTTATTACAAAATAAGCTGTGCTAAAATAATAGCATATCATAGACAATGACTCGTGTTCCATTTTTAGACTGACCCTATTTCAGAAAAGCCTTTTTTTTTAAAGAAAATTATAGCTGATCTGGAATGTTCCGTTGGAGCTGTTGATTTCATTTCACACAGACTGCCCTTTCTGTGTCGCTAGCTATCTAAGTGGACAAAGTAATCTATGATATTGTACATTTCCCATCACATCTCCTGATGTGGTGCCGGACTTTTAGTGAATGCTTTATATAATCCAAGAAAGTGGCCGACTCCATGGCCAATCACTAGATTGCACTCACCGTCAAGGAACTTTCTATTGAATTACAAGACAAAAACTATTTTTTTTACCTCACCCCTTTACTGCGTCTTACGGATACTCCAACCCCCCCTACAGAGTGTTTTTACTTTATGTCGCTATACTTCTAACTACTGTGAATTTTGCAACACATGTGCATATATTCTGTATCGTCTTTTTCTGGAGAACAATAACAAGTAAATTATTTTTTTGTAATACTTAGAGAAAAAGAATCCTTAATGAGTTTCCCAGGTGAGAGAAATGCACTCTTACATGTATCATATTTAAAAGGATTTACGTTAACAATTTTATATACATGTGTTTTACATATGTTGTAAGCTTATATACTTTTATTTGTTGACATCCCCAATGACCTCTAGTGGCCTAAAGGCTGTATATGCAAATTTAGCTTTTTTTTCTTATCCCAGAAAGTAGTACATGTATTATTGTTGATATGTGTCAATGTGTGAGAGTATGGAGACTGGTCACTATTGTGACCATGTAGCAATAATGATGTGACTATTGTGATAAAATAGCAATAATTAGCCCACTATTGTATGATACAGTACTTTGCAATAATGATGGCACTATTGTGATACAGTAGCAATAATCCGGCAATTGCGGGGGTAGTTTTTATGAGGTTTCCCCCATAATTAGGCAACGATTAATGTCAAGTGGACATCATTATGTTAGTAAAATATCCTTGAGTTGTCTTCAAAAACCAATAAAACAAACAAACAAACACTAATCTACAGCCAACCCTGAAACAGACATAAAGGCAAGTTGCTTGTTGTGGATTAGATTGTAAAAGCTGTTTTATTGAAGATGTTTGATGACCTACAAGCGCATGTATGTCTTGTATATGAACAGGGCCCATGGCTGGGGCTTAATGGTAGTGTGTGCGCTTACTATAAACTGAACCTGCTTTGATGTACCGTTCACTGGATCAAGTCCGCATGTCCACCATCAGGTATATGAGTGAGTCACATGTTGTGGCTCCACCAATCATGGGTGTGGTTTTTACGAGGTTTCTTCCCAGTTTTCCACCATAATAAGGCTAGGTGCCATGCGAAGTGGACTATCCCTTATCATATAAGTGAATTACCTTTCAGTACAAAGTTAAATCCCAATCAAACATACAAATGTACTTGAATAGGATTTTAGATTTGCTTAATCTATGCACAGGTCTCATCAACTTGAGGCCGCACAACTCTCTGGATGGAAGAGACATTTATAACTGCATTCAGAAATATATTCACAAGCAAAATTTTGTTCAATTTTTGGCACAAATAGTTTGGGCACAGCGTTTTCGGGTGTGATTGTGGTCCAATTTAGAGCTCAAGTGAATTGTCAAGTGGTGACACCAAGGATGTTTGTTTTCTTGGTTTTGTTCATCTACTGAGCTTCGTCCACTACCGAAAACAATAAGGCCTAAAAAAAAATGTATGTGTTTTCTCTGATGGCCTGAAAAAAGTTAGGTGCCATTTTTTTTTTCAAATTGTTAAATGTAAATAGACATTGAACAAAAGTTAAACAGTAGATATTAAATAAAACTGATTAAATATTTTATATTTAAATACTTTTGATAAATGACTATTATTTTATATGTCAAAATGTCCGAAGATACTGAAGATACACATGTAGGTTTTTAAAAAAAAAATTAGAATTTTTGTTTTTTTCTTTTTTCAAAAGCCAGTAAAAACTTGAAACTATTTCTTTCTTTTTTTAGGCCTAAACCAACGATCTAAATTATATATCAGGTATTAAAACTTCAATTTTATTATAAAGAAAAAATACTTTTCACAACAATAAATTTGAATCACCTTGGTAGCTTGTGTAACAGTCCATGTAAATGCTATGGGGATTGAATTTTGTTTGAGCTGTATTGAAATGTGGCCCAGTGGAATTTCACTCCGGGCTTTGTAGGAAATGAAGTTATTCCTAGTTACTATTCTTAATTTAGATGTCTGCTAATCAATATGAACTGGGATACAAATGGCATCTTCCACGTTTCCTAATTAAACCTCTGCAGACCTGCCTACCTGGCATATTCTGGAGTATGTTGTACACAAGATTTATCCTACATACACTACTAATATGCCATCAAAATATACACCAAAACTGTATATTCTGTGCTAAGAAGTAATACAAAAATAAACAAAATGGTAAGAAATTACTTCTATAAATCTACAGGACTGCCTCTGGCGTAAGGGTCAGCATGTCCGCTACTAACACTAGTTTAGTGCATCATTCATGGGTTCTATTCTAGTCTGTTTGTTGACCCATTGGCTTATGAAGGAGCCACAAGCTCTCTGCCCACTTGTAAGAAAAATTTGTTTCAAGATTAGCAATGCTGTCTTTATTTAACACCGGAGGAAGGCAAACTTTTCAACATTATGAAAACACTTCACGTCTCCCTTCTGCTAGTGTCTATTAGTCTTGAAATACACAGCCGTCAGAAAAGTGCAATAGCCTTAAGCATGGCATAAAACACTAATCAATCATGAGTGTGTCAAACAATTTGGCTTCAGCAATTACAATGGTGGTATTCACACGGTTTCCTTTGAGGTTTTAATCATATTAAAGCAAGGAAAGGTAATAATATGAAAATCTGTCTTCATGTGTGACTTTAAACCTCAATCAAACAAAGAAACACATCTTAAGTCTGTCTTTTAAGGCCTTAGGCCCGCAGACGTTGATCAGTGGTAGCGAGTGCGCTTCCTTGACTGAACATGCTTCCATTTACCGTTCACGGTTCGAGTCCGAGTCGGCCTTTCGACCATCAGGTATACAAGCGATTCTCATGTTGTGGCTCGCGGGGGTGGTTTTTACAAGGTTTCCTCCCTGTTTTCCACTGAATAAAGCTTTATACAGTGTGGAGTGGACAATACGTCGTCATATAAGTGAAATACTCTTGAGTATGACATTAAACACAAATCAAACAAACAAATTTCAGGCCTCAATATTCATAATCGAGTCGACACGGTGTCAAATACCTCAAACATTTCTGCGCCTACCTGTTTCCTGCCATGGTGCATTGGATTGAAACTGAAAGCCGGATTACCTCCATGGCAGCCTCTCCTAGTTGTAGCTGGGACGTTTCGATGCGGATGCTGACACGGTTGTCAGTATCTGCTCTGAGGCTTTGCTCTAATGATGGGAAGGGGTTGTTTTGTACACATACATGTCTTGTGTTCTATATCATTTAAAACAATTGCTGTAATGAAATAATTTGTAAATATTTATGCTTCTGGTGAAATAAATGAAACGAAATGAAACATATGCACAGCTCGCTTGGTCATAAACCAGGATCATTTTGAATGTAGTGATATTTGCTAAGACAGCGTAAATTATGTGGTCATTGTCCGCGAATAACAGCTGTATGAATACACTAGGACTAAGCTAGATCAATCAAATATCCTTTTTAAACATGCATGTACCAGAGACACCCAAATCAAACAAACAAAGAAGTTATAACACCCTTCCTGGTAAGACAGTAATGGCGCTGGTTTATCCCAAAGATCCCAGTCTGCATTGAAAAGCTAGATGGTACATGATAACCATTACAAAATGGATATGGTGCTTGGAATCAAAAAAGTTTTGTTGAAGCAGTAAGTCTGGGGAGTGTTTTTGTTGAAGCAGTAGGTCTGTGGAGTGTTTTTGTAGAAGCAGTAGGTCTGTGGAGTGTTTTTGTAGAAGTAGTAGGTCTGTGGAGTGTTTTTGTAGAAGCAGTAGGTCTGTGGAGTGTTTTTGTAGAAGCAGTAGGTCTGTGGAGTGTTTTTGTTGAAGCAGTAGGCCTTTGGAGTGTTTTTGTACAAGGCACTAGTTACTCCATATTGGGGATATAAGACTTTTCAATCTATAGGTATGTGGGCTAAATTCTCAAACAGGTCTCTGTCTGAGAAATTTCTATAAGACTGCTGTCCCCTTAAAATTTAAAAAAAACATGAAGCTAATTTAAACATATTTTGAAAAATCACACAATCTCAAAATATACATATATTATAATAACTGGCTGATAATGATGGAATCGGTAAAAATGCAAATTGAGTCATATAATTTAATATTTAAACTTAATTTGATTTGGTTAGGTGTGCTGGTTTCATTTAGCACCAGAGGAACATTATTGTAGAACAGAGTAGAACAGTTCACATTTTATTGTGGTATTTTTTTGCGAGTGCCCCCCCTTACCTTGTGTGCCAAATTCTTAACCAGCTCCCCCTCCCTTGTGTGCCAAATTCTTGACCAGTTCCCCCTCCCTTGTGTGCCAAATTCTTGACTACTCCCCCCTCCCTTGTGTGCCAAATACTTGACCAGTCCCCCCTCCCTTGTGTGCAAAATTCTTGACCAGTCCTCCTTCCCTTGTGTGTCAAATACATTGACTTGACCAGTCCTCCTCCCTTGTGTGCCAAACTCTTGACA
>JAVFBW010163912.1:0-11498 GCA_034783835.1 Mopalia ciliata
AGAATAACGTGAGGGGAGTCAAAATGACTCCCCTCACGTTAATATGTAGTAATGATTTACCACATGGTAACGCACAAACGTTCCTTATTATGTACTAATAAATGCTAACTCAGCTGCTCTTACTATACTACTAACATTTCCTATTATAAGTGGCTGCGCATAAAATCGCGAAGACTGTAAGTTATGTAACTTGTAACCTGGTACATCCGCATTTGTTTGTTCGTGAGATTTAGGAATTCTATGTAAAATTTACATTTTGACAATACAAGTGCAGTCCATTCCGATAAAGATCAACCTTTTGCTTTCTTTTATCAAACGCGAGTCTCCCCGATTGCGATATCGGGTCCTTTGCTTACAAGGGGGCATAATCCTATCACCTCAAAAACAAAAAACCACTCCTTATCGCTGTGCATGGACTGTTCTGTCATGTGTTTTATATAGGAACAGTGGGTCTGTTAACGGTGTAATGAATAAACCAAGCAATGAATAAATTTACTCCCACAAAGCGACCATCGATCAGCCAGTGGGTACAGAACGATTCAGCTTAAGTTGTACTAATCAAATTTATAACAGTGAAAAACATTATTCACAAGTCGGTGGGTTTCAAAATGATAGTGTCAATTAGATTTGTATCACACCATGGAGCGAATATTAGGATGTTGATTGTGTGTATTGCAAAGAACACGCTAGCCTTGAAAACGCGCACGGTGGATTTCTAGATTTGTTGCATGCAGATTGTCCAGCTGTCAGCAATGGTTAGTGTTCCGACTTAAGATGACCAATTGTTTGTACGAGGCTTGTAATTCTCTGCAGATTCGGAATCCCTCGGGGTTCTCCGATGAATCAACGAAACCTTAAGCAAATCCACAGCGAAAATTACAAATATACCTCAGTTCATTTATCTCTCGTTTTAGGCGTCCGATATATTGGATAAAAGAATAAGGGGATTTGTGCGCATTTCCTTGGGGGGGTTTGGCGCCGTAGAACCAGCATGCTTATATCATTGGTCGACAACACCTACGTAAAGTCCGGCGAAGATTTTAATACATCCCATTACTCTGTGGGCTTTTAACACGCAGTTTTGTAGGCGACAAGACATTTTAAATAATTTGAGAGGAGCGTTTGAAGGATATTGGTATTTGGACATCCTCTGCAGAGCACGCCGTGTGTCTTCCACTCATTTCTCCCTACCACTGTGCATAGTGGTCATCAAGTCGCTGGCTAGAAACTAAGGGCACATCGAGTAACTTAAGACGAGACAGGTCTTTGTCCTGAAACAGGCGTCGACTTCAGGAGTTGGAGAACACATCTCGCAGATTTCCAGGAACAGTGGAAGCAGTATAGGCATTACTTACAACGAGGAACAGACAAGATCTGCGGGATCTCTCCGTACAAAAACGTGATAAACATGCAGCTGTTTTATGTGATTCTAGCGCTGCTCATTTCAGCGGTTGTCTCTCTTCCCATGTCAAGTTTTTACAAAAGAAGACCATTTTATAAAAGTAAGTGGAACTTATTTAATCGCATGTTTTATTTTCAACCTTTCTTCTAGTTTTACTGCATTTTCGATCATCGCCGCGTGGGGGGTTTAAATTTAGTTTGTTTTTTTTTACATTAGGTTGAATTCTTCCAAAACTTTTGAAATATATACCGTAAAAGTTTCCCAGCGAAATGTGTCTTCATTCTGTTTTAATAGGATGCTTGTTACCGCGAAACGATCGGCTAATAGCTGGAACTCAAGATAGATATATAGTTGATGTTGAGCAATAATCCTAAAACCTATTTAATCGAATATGAAAAGTTTCTATAACACGTAAATAAATAGGCCTAAATATATGTATAAACAGCATAAAACATACGGTAAATTTTACTTTTAAACAAAAGAATACATACTCTCGGCACACTGAATGAACCCTGATCTGCCAGCAAAATAATGACACCATTATTTCATGGGTGTATTAGAGTAGCTTTTTCAGTACATCACCGTCATATAAGGGAAAGAGCTAAGCGAAGCGTAAGACATACATCATTAACTCCTCCATATGGGGTTACTGAGGGCATATGTCTATTTGTACATCTATAAAATTGTTTCGTTTTATCTTAAGGCGCTGTAGTCTAAAGAATCGGGCTTGAACCCAATGCTTTTCTGTGCATTTTGTTTCTCTACTTCAATAAATAAATATATAAACTCCTGACTGAGTGGCTGTCAATACCCACTAGGTATTTATTGTCTTTAAGTCATATGAAAAACAAATTTTAAAAAACATTTAACCATAAAATGTTAACACTTATGCTTGTCCCTTGTACATATTCATCGCTAATACTTGTCCGTTAACAAATTTATCTGAATGTTTGTCCGTTATACCGATTTATCTCTCATACTTGTCCATTGTGTAGATTTATCTATTTTACTGTCAGTTATATAGATTTATATCTTACTCTTGTCTATGTCAGATTTAACTCTTCCGCTTGTCTATCAAATATTGTCTTTCGGAACATTTAAATTTGAGCAAAAGATGCTACATGGTAAATATGTATACATTGTTTTAAGTCAAATAACCCACTCCTAGCGCAGCATCTCTTGGCTTATCCATTTAAGTCAACACAGGGTTTATATATGTATTTGTTATATTGTCTGAAATATGACAAACGTACATTATAAAAACTACTTGACACTGGAACTAATAGTCCTGCTTCTGTCTGTAACAATTAATTCACGGACTCGCTACAAAAACTAATGGATCATCTCCACACCTGTAATCAATCGTCTTATAGCTTCTTCTTACCTTTTCGGTTACCGTAGTATTTCGAGAAGCAATGTATTATTTTTTTAAACACGAAACATATCAAAGTGTTGTATGAATGTTTGATATGTCAGTGGAGTTATATCCGATAGCTGCACGCAATGTCGTGTTTCAGCTGAATCAAGTCAATCAATAATTATGTCTACATGAATTGCAAGCAAATAGGCGAGTAGGAGTCCGCAAAATATGTTTCAATAAAAGAGCTTATGTTTCTACAATCAGGTAAACTTTACACCTCCATACATACTTTAAAACCGAATATACCGAATGGAAAAAATTGTCATATTACTGCCTATTATCATCCCTAACTACAAAATGACCAACATGTTTGTGTATTTTTCCGATGTTAGATCAACAGAATTACATCCAAAGTACACACCATTGGATATCATTATTGTGGCAGAACAACTAAATATTACATGTACCCAGAAAACACACGACTTTTGTCAGTTGTTGAAATACGAACCCATATATGATCTGCGGGAATTGACCCGGCGACCCCAGCCATGCCTAAACTTCAAGTGTATACGCCTACACACTAGATCGCTCCGCCACGGACGCCCATAAACTGTTTTTAAACATTATCCCTTAACTAAAGCATATTTGATCAAATTAAGTTATTTAGCAGCGTGTCTTATTATAAATAAGAAAGTCTAGTAAACTTTTGGGCATGTATAAAAGTTTGTACAGAGAAAAACTGCATCTTTCCACCTGAATTTCGTCTCACTGCGAGAACTGTCAAGAAAGCAGGCTAAGTGTGTTCCAACCTGCCGAAACTGGACGTTTCTTCAGCTTAGATTTATTTAAAGTCTCGACCTGTTCGTGATATGTCAAAATAAATATTGGTATATTATATATTTCTAAAATTATATATAAAAAATACCGATTATCTTTTTTCATTTGTCTGTGGTCATAATTTACGGCTGACTTAAAACAATCGGCCTAATGTCATTGGTCTGGCCCAAATATTGCCAAAAAAGGGATAATAAAGGTTGAGTGTTGTATATTTGATGGTAACTGCAATGACCCTTGAAATGTCACTGCTATACACATTCAATCTTTCACGTGTCACGAAAATGGTACCTCGTCATGCTGCTCTCCCTACTCTGTTTCTATAATAATCTCACGTTCTTAGACATTGGGAAAGCTTGACCTTTCCAGAATGCATTAGTTAATAATACATGTATACTGCCCACTTCGAAGCGAAATATTGACGTCACGGTAATAAGCATTTTGTCTATTCCTTATGTCTTTTTATCGTTTCATTCGTTTTTTATACATGTCTATAGCTCTATACCATTGTCTCTTCTCGCCTGTATCGTTGTCCAATGACTTCTTCTGTTTTACCGCTATAGGGAAGACAAGAGTTAAATGCTAGGCTTTGGTGAGGGACAACCCTCAGCTTATAATCTCTCATCTTATGAACTACCATCCTTAAGAAGCAAATCGTAGTCACCAAGGCCGCAAAAAGAGATGTCATTTGTCGAGCGATTTGGTACATTTAAGTGATACAAACATGAGAAAGTGATAAATATGTGTAATGTGAAACAAATTATGGAAAAAATTGGGCCTACTTTTTATTATGTGGACAATACTTTACCATATTGCAGTTAAACAATTTGCTTCAGAAGGCATTAAGAGATCATAGATTTGAGTGAATCATTTAGGGTTATTTCTGTCAATTTACACTGGTGAATCATACCCTAAACAAATTAGCCGCGAAAAAGAAAACTACCAAGCGACCAAGCTATATTAATATACATGTACGGTATTTTCGTTTTTTGGGGATACCGCTTTCTTAGTTTAAACAGCTTCTAGTTAATTAAATATTGCAGACTGAAACCCGTTCGGGAAACGAACCAACGACCTTTAGAGTAAGGCACCGAATCGTTAGCCGTACATGCTGGAGGCCTAGACCACTCAGCCACCCGGACTTCAGCTAAACGACACATAAGAAAATCATTGAATATACATGTAGTTCTAAACACACAATCCAGGAAAGTATTCACTGGTCGTTTAAACAACCTGGTGGTGGAGAGATTTAGTTGCAGGAAAAAGATCGTTGTCTTATGGTTTCTTCGTTTGTTGATTTTATTATTGTAATTATTATTTTTTACAATGAGGAAATGTATCGGGAAGTAAACCCAAATAAATGTCAACCACATCCCAAATTTTCCTCATTTTTAATTCGTTAAAACCTCCTTATAAAGCCATTAATTGAGGCTATTTCTCTGACAAAGTACCACTATTGATCCCTTTGATCCGTTGGTACTACACAGTATATCTCTAGAGATATAGAATAATTGACTACGTCTTCATATATCCTAACTATATCCATTGAAAACCTTGTTGGCAACTTAAGTCAAAGTGAGATAATTTCTGTGATTTATGTCGAGGATGACTTAATGCTCAAACCGCTTCCCATTTGTTGTCCAGTTAAGAGCTTAGTGGGATTGCACACGGGGGTATTGTGTGCGTCGTCGGTGATAAAGCCGTCCACTAAACAGCCACGTGCCTAAATCATCACTGTAAACAGGAATTGGGCAGCTTTGTTACCCATTAATTAGCATCTCCCTTTAAGTAATGAGTTTATGGCACACAGGATAATTTGACTCTTGGTAAACTCTTGGTTTCTAAAGCTGCTTTAACACATCGTCCACTGTGGACAAATGTCCGCGGAAGTTGGTCCGTCAAAGACCAGCATCGTTCACTGTGGACGAGTGTATGCTGAAGTTTGTCCGTCAAAGACAAGACAATGGCTCTGTGTCTACAAGTTACACTCACATTAAACATATGACCCACGACATTCTTTCGCTTAAACCTTTGAAGTGAGCGTCTGTAAATTAGTCGTGACTAAGTCACGACTGTATGTGACTGTCTTAATAGTTTATAACTCTGTGGATTCTTTGCTGATGACAACATTCAATCTAAGGTTTTCGCTTTCATAAAAACTGTAGTACAAGTGATGTTTTGATACATCAGATACCCACGAAGTAGGTTTCGGTAACAAAAATGTTAAACTGAAATGTCGAAAACTACTGAGTCTCGTGGTATGATGTCAGACCAGTCAATCAGGGCCACACTTCTGTGGACAGCACGGTTAGTAAATATTGATGAACAGTATTTTCAGCCATTGTGTTCCAAACTCAATTACACCAGGGATAAAGCCTATATAGTGGGTTAAATGACAGGGTGTTGAATGCAGTCCATCAGTGCATGTAGCATGACTGATCTTGATGATTCGCCTTTCACTTTGCTGAAGAGAATGCATTTTTATTACAGCAAATATTCCTAAATATTTCACCCAGCCTCAGGTTTAGCTTCTGTTGTGGGCCTTTAAATTTCTCCTCTGAGGCCCAAACATTTGGCTATAATTGCATAAAGCAGCGAAAATAATCCGCCTTGAGCCGGCAGAATTGTCTTGCATGCCGATGGGGAGGTAGAGCAGCTAGATGTGTTGAATAAATGATATGTTTTTAGAGATTGCGGCCACATCCGTGAAACCCTTATTGACAACTTAATAAATGCTGGTCATTCTCTAGGATTTATATCAATAGCTTTCTTGGAAACTGGCTTAACTCTTAAGTTATTTAACTCCGGCCGATAAAATAAGATCTACTTTTCCAGTAATCGGCTTAACTCGATTTCACCCGAGGGCTATGTTTAGTTGTAATAACAATTTTCTGCGGAGACAGTAAGTAAGAGACATTAATATTGACAACATACCCTACAACATTAATCGAGAATATGGATGTATCTATGATGAAATAGACGTTAGATTTGACTTGTGATTTGATTTTCCGAATGCATGGCCTTAACCCAACATACAGTTATAGCTTCTGTAAAATAGAAATTAAATGTGAACATGTATAAACTGTAGGGAAATATTGCAAAGACTTAATATGCATGCAATTACTTGGGGCTCTTACACAAAACGATGTTAGCCTAAGTCCTTCTTAATTGTCATGACAAGCAGTACTGTAGGCATTTTGTCCTCATAGTCATTAAGATCGTCTGTGAGTAAGATCACTTATGGAAACATTACCCGGGATCTTTCCTGATAGCTATGCACATTCTGCGTAGGCTATCTATGCCACGGAAAAATCATCCGTGTTTTTTTTTGTAAAAGCATATAGTGGTATTGTTATGGCAAAGATGCTGTGGGTAGTTTGGTTGTAATTATTGAAACTTTTACTTAAAATTCGTTAGTAAAATAAGTAAGATTTGGGAAGCTACTTTCGCCTTTGCAAGAGAGGTGGGGGCGCTGTTGAAGGCCTATATTTCAGTTACATGTAATGTCCTGGAAATGGTTTCAGGACCCCCCCACACACACACACACACTTGGCACTGGGACATGTGGTCCCTTTGCAAGCCCTTGGTAGGGATGGGACAGTTGTTCTCTACCCAAAACGGCTGCCCCATAAACTGCAATTATAAAGGCTATAATATGTGTAGCATAACCCTGTCATGACCGTTAAACTGTCGTGTTATTTAATAAGACAGACTCGAAAGCACGCAAGTCTTATGTTGACAATTGTTTCCAGATAATGGTCCTGGAACAGACAATTACGTTAAGAGCTTTTTAGTCGAGGGACCGAAGACAATTGTCGTCTTCAGTGACCAATGGGAAAGTCACGTCGCCAATGCTATATTCTAAGACAATATGCGACAGTTTATCGAAGAAAGGCTGTCTGGTCAGGACAGCTACTTCTCCAGTACGTTAAATTATTTAAAGCCATTGACAACATTTTTCTGCGACAACTTTAAGAAAATAATTCACACAGGAATTTTACATGTATTTGTAACCTATATGGTGATCAATCTTTTATTATGATGTTACATTGTCGTTTGTGAATTTGGAACGTTCGCCATTGTCCGAAATTCGCACAAGAAATTGTTGTGAATATATAAGAAAATGTCATCTTGTGTGCTAAAATTTAGCATTAAGCTTCTTGTGTTTATTTTACATTGTATAAGAAGCTTCTGGTCTTTAATAAATCTACCTTAATAAATTAATTTAAAAGTCGGAGCAGCCTGGGGTCCATTTCCGCTTCAATATTATCAAATCAATCTTTATTTAACGTCGGGGTATATGGAAAAAACATGATATGCCGAAAATCATCAATGACAGGAAATTCAAACTAACAGCTTTCAGGGCCAGGTATATATAACGATACATGAAAAAATCTGATAGGTGAGATAGTGATGTGGGACTATGGAATACATGACAATGCAGAAGTGAAACTGTTCCTCTATCCGTTTGTCAGAAAAATTTGAGACAATTCCTAGCCAAGACTTTTCTCTGTCAGGCACCATACCCTTCATGAAACTTTCAGGATTTTTTGATACATTATCACGTACAAGGCCTCATTCCAAAATCGGTATCGGAAGATGACTATTGCCTTGTGCTTGTCAAATCAAAAGCATTAATATAGTTGTCTGTCCCTGTACAACTGTCTGGTAGGTAGTCAGGAAATTAAAGCCCTGTACTCCCACGGATTTTAACTTAATAACACAAAAGATTAAAAGGAATGTCAGACTGTGGACAAAAGCTATGACCTGCTCTTTAAATTATAACCCACATGTGTAGAACTACTTCCTGTTGACATCCTATCGGTGAGTCAAACTATTGACGTGAAACGTGTCAGTTACTTAAACAATGTTCTTTAAAACAAATACGAGCTTCATGAGACGACACCTAACTGGTCAGAACCATAAGGCAGAGTACTTACGAAGCATAGTTCGAAAGTAATTGAAAAGGCTCACAGAAATCACTACGTCCTCAAAGGGATTGTGCTTAACGTTAACTACGCACGCAACCTCAAATAAGACAAGGCCAAGTCCACCAATTCAAGGGACCATGAGCACGTTTTGTCGTCTTCCTCTCTTTGTCAACATTTGTATAATTATAACTACTACAGGGATGCATACGCTAATCCAGTATTTTACTGAAAACCTCGTTTGGCTTAGGAGTCATTTAATAACACGGGTTAACTGCTTGTGAATTGGCTACTTCCGCGTGTGGTTGGGATAGGTGTCCTGTTTGGGCGACACGTGCTTTGTATGTGAACCATTGAAATTAGAGAGGTGAGAATGTCCTCATTCACCATATACATTCACCAGTAGCACAGTGAACTACCGTATACATTCACCTGCAGTACAGTTAACTAAACCGTATACATCCACCCGCAGTACAGTTAACTAAACCGTATACATCCAGCTGCAGTACAGTTAACTAAACCGTATACATCCACCTGCATCCACTTGTTGAAGAACTGTCAGCTATATCAGTTTCAGGAGCAAATCCTTTTACTGTCATTGTAACATCGTCCACGATCGGCTTATTGTTTATTTTTATTATCAGACTGTTTGTCATGGCTATAATGTATAAAATAGTGTGTTAAAGTTTTGTCTATTAAAAAACGTTACACTCTCAGGTATAGTCAAAATCAATGCTAAAGATTTGACTACATATCAAATGTTATATAATACTTCTTAAATAAAGGCCTGTGCGCTGCAAGTTTCGCAGGGAAGAGTTCACAAGTGCATTTTAATCAACGCGTACCGTACTAAACCATGGGATGGAGTGATGCTGCAAGTCTGTTCATTTCCTCAGCAAAAGTTGTTCAATAAAAAGTTTGATAGAAGATCAGTGAGACGTCCTTGGAATCTCTATTAACAACATAATCTAGGTTGATCCATTTGTGAAAGATTTAAAGCAATAAATCTCCCGGAAACCCAGTTAAGTCTCTAGTTGTTTCACTCAGGCTCCTAAAATCAGATTTACTTCCCGATAATTCGGTTAGTTGAACTGCACTCGAGAGCGCCCTGTCTTCCGTAATACTTTGTATCAGACTACTTTATCAAGAAACACGCTCTTGTCAATCAGACAGGCTCAAGCCCGAAGGTGACTCTTAGGGTATATTCCGCTGAACGGTCTACTAGTTGCGTCGGTGATTAAATAACCATCGGCTTTTGGACGATTCAGTTCCGATTGGATGACAGTTTATCTTCCCACCATCTCTCACGTATATATATATACACATGGTTATACAAGTTTGATCGAATAAACAGACAGTAGTGTATGGCAACCCGTTTTATCACTTCTACCTTTATTCTTCATATGGGGAATTCATTTCTACATATGTAAAATAAATGACTTTATATATTTACATTTGTGAAAATGTTTTTCACATAAGTGAAAATATTTTCAACATAAGGTAAAAAAGAATTTCATATGTGTGAAAAAAATTGCACATACAAAAATAGAAGCGACACTAATTCAAAGAAAAAAAGTCGAAGTGATAAAACGGCTTGCCATAGTACCTATCTGAAATTGTTTATGTCATATTGAAACAATGTTGAAACTGAATTACTTTTGAACAGTTAGCCAGAGAGACAAACGACCAGTCAAATAAAACAGATCTGTGAAGTGTAGCAAGCCGTTTTATCACTTCTGCCTTTACTTTACATTTGTCGAATTAGTTTTGCTTTTATTTTATTAATGAAACTTCTTCTTCGCATATGTGAAATTCTTTTTTAGTTATTTTGAAAAGATTTTCACTTATGTGAAAAACAATTTCATATATGTAAAGTAAAACTATATTTTACTTTTGTAGAATTCTTTTCAACAAATGTGAAATTGTTTTTCACATAAGTAAAATAAAATTTATGTGTGTGCTCACTACAGAATTGGTCGCAATCGTAGGCTTTGTTTCCCTGATTTATTCTTCGCTAGAAAATAACAATTGCTTTGCTAAACGCAGACGGTGGATGTGCTTCTGATCAGATTGTACTTTTTTGTCGCTATAAATACAGGTTGGTAGGGAGAACTTTTTTTAAGGTTTTGGGTGTTTTTATTTGACATATCTACAAAAGAGTTCCATATTATGTCCACATATGTTGAATTAAGGTTTCTTTTACATATGTCGAATTATGTTTCATCATATATGTTGAATTTTTTTTCATTTACAAAATGCGTCGAAAATGTTGAACATATGTTGAATTTTTTTTAACATATGTAAAATAAATAATTAACTTTACATAATTATGTGAAAAAGAATTGCACACATGTGAAATTGTTTTTCGAATTATTTTCTAAATATGTGACGTTCTTTTCCACATATATGAAATTAATTTTCACCTATGTAAAAGTCTTAAACCGTGTCTCAATCAATTTGCTGCATGGTTAAACAACGGCTAACTTAAGGATTTACACTTTGACCCAAAATATCTGGATTCGTTTTACCTCAGTGAGATTTATATCATGAAAATTGAGACCATTTTGTTTGATAAGAGTAAAGAGATAAGTTATTCTTGCAGGAGAGGTATCTTCTGTTAGTTGGAATGTTGTATTACAAGATGTTGTCTAGCATAGGAAGTAGGCAGTATGCCTAATCCGTTTGTTGGCCTTTCCCCGGCTCGGTCCTGCATGTCATATTCTGTGTTTGTTAGCCTTTCTCCGGCACGGTCCTACATATCATATTCTGTGTTTGTTAGTTTTTCTCCGGCTCGGTCCTGCATGTCATATTCTGTGTGTTAGCTTTTTTTCCGGCTAGATCCTGCATGCCACACTTTTTATTTGTAAGCCTTTTTCTGGCTTGGTCCTGCATGTCATATTCTGTGTTTGTTAGCATTTCTCCGGCTCGGTCCTGCATGTCATATTCTGTATTTGTTAGTCTTTTTCCGGCTCGG
>JAVFBW010163923.1:0-21027 GCA_034783835.1 Mopalia ciliata
ATCATGGTATCGTTCCGCTATTTCTAGCGTTTAGGAAGCTTCTTGTAGCATAGCTATGTTGTGTCATAAAGACCGCTGTGTTCCGTGTTATGCACATTTTTGCACAGCAGGTAACCGGTGGAGGGTTAGTAGGCCTATACGGTTTAAAGCCTGTGTATATTTTAGGCTCTAGTTTTGAACTGCGATAAACTTGCTCACATAACATTACAAAGCTTGTTTTCATCAAGGGGCCTGACAGCCTGTCAAGATACTCGTCTTACGGCATCGATCTATATTTCTGTCAATATTGATTTGGAATATTACGGCGATCAAGTCAAACGACGAAATTTGGACACCACATAAAACTACAAATCGTCAACAAAATAAACTTATCCAAAACGCCCATGTGTAACAGAGCAAGCAATCTCATCATTTGCCCCACGCTTATTGGCCATTTTACAATTGCTTTTATTAGTCATATTAAGAGAAACTACATTGAATGAAGACCTTTCTCGACTTTGTTTAACCGACACTGTGGACACATGTAGGCCGCCATCTTACCTTGAAGTAAAAGGCCGACTACGGGGTTTACAAGCGTTGTAGCAGAGAAATGCAGCTTTTTCCCTGTAGGCGGCGCTGTAGAGCCATCATAACCTCTGACCTCATTGATCCTGACAGAGACAATCGATGTATTTTCCGTTCTCATTGGCTCGGCTAGCACAAAGACCGGCGCCTATCAATAGCTGTGATTGGCGGGATTTCAGAAGGTAGAATCCGCGCACCTTGCGGTTTGTATACGATCTAGCACGCTGTCTGTTTGTGTGACAAGCTACGCTGAAGTAACATCCTACAGTGTATATACCGTGGGAAATGATTTCAATCTTATGGATGTGTCTTGATATCTTTTGATCTGATGCCATGGTAGAGTTGCCGCGATGGTCTGCGCTTGTTGGGATTCTAGCGTTACTTGAAGCAACTTTTGGTAAGTTGGCTTTCTCTGCATCCTTTTTATTCACAACTTTATCTGCTGTAGTTAAGTTTATCACCCTTTTTCAAACGCCGGTAGTACCCGGGCAAAAGAAGTCTGCCTATGCGGCCCTTGCCCCATCTGTCATTTGATACGGCATGTCTCTCCCGAAGGATGAGTGTCAAATACCTTTGGAATTGTTCCCATACAGGAAATTTTGGCAAGGCTGTTGGGACCAAGAGTTTGTTTATACAGTGAGCGAATACTCCTACAAAACTAATGTTTAGCAATAAATATATACACGCCGCATGTTTTTAACTCAGTTTCTCTTTCAGCTGTCACTATATTAAATCTAGATCCTATGCTATATTAAACTGATCACTATAAGCTTACTCCTTATCATAGTTATGGACTAAAATGTGTATTTTACTAATACAAAAGTAAAAATAAAAGGTCTTTTTTTTAGCATGATTTGTCTTAATCTTGGTTGACACTGATTTTATCACCAGGTATAAAGAGTTTAGAAAATAGAATAATAGGCCTACTCCTTTTGCTTTTGATATTTTTTCTGTTGATACGCTAAAATGAAGATTTAAATTAAATATGTGAGCACAAATAAGGTTATTCCATTCAAAGTTATAAATATTACATACTGTTTCATGTTAGCAATAACAACTGCAAACATAAATGAATATCTTTATTTATGAATGCAGGCAGTGGGTGATCTTGTTAAAAAATAAAATTCATTAAAACAAAGTCACCTAATCATAACAACAGTTTAAATTCCTAAAAATCACTATGTTAGTAATGTGTTTGTCCAGTCAACTTGGTCAGGCATTTCCAGGCTGCCTACCTTATTTGAGCAGGAAAGGTGTTAAATTGATGGTTAATTACCCCTTAGGGGCAATCCGACCACCCAGCACTCTATGGGGCACTTTAGACAGGTGACAAAAATTGCAGGCCTTTTGTTACTCCTATTATAGCTGCTATTGTTGAGGTGGCTTTTTTATTGCACCTTTATTGTAGTGGGATTGAACTGGCAATAAAACATCCAATCAATTGTACCTTTTCAAAGTCTGTTAATAGTTGTACAGGAGCTTCTTATTTAAGGGGCCATACTATAATTGAGTCCTATGACAATTACATGACCCAACTCCCACAGCATATCTTGACATGGAGCTATCAAAAAAAAGAGAGAAAAAAAAAAGAAGCTGGGCATTTTCAACACTTATCAGTGTGTAAACTTTATAATGGGAGTAAGAATCTCAAAATAATAATGAAAATAAAATTAAACTTTTTGATCATCATGTACTAAGGTTAATGGATTCAGAAAAGTGATAATCTTTTGTCAAAGATATTTGCTTGTTTTGTAGACTGTTTAATATTTGATATCATACAGTTTTGAATTATGATAAATTTAACAATGAAATTAAGTTTTAACTAGACTGCTACAAATTGCCAGGTGTAGATTAAATTTTTTGTTTACATTTATATAATTATTATTTAAGAAGTGAATAAAGAATCCTTCTTTTCTTTACAATCAATAATTTGCAGCAAGTTGTAGTCATTAAGACTAGTTCCATAATTGAACGACAGAAACTTTCTTCACAAGCAATCACTCTTTAGTGTGAAAAGTTGATTAGGATAATCCCATTTGTCTGTTTATCAAGTTTATTATATTCTGTGAATTGGATTAAAATGAATGAATGTAATGGGATAATAGAAGGGATTAGCGTAGTTATATAGAGGAAATGACTATCACATTAACAGAGTGGCATACATAGACGTGCTTCCTTACTATACCAGTTAGATTTGAGTGTCTCAGCTATAGCTCCAAGCATAGAATCTTTAGAGAACTGTAAGGAGTTATAGCCCGTATTGATCTAACTGAGTGGAAACGGTTCTGCGATCCAAAGAGAATCATGGATTTCTCCTTGAATAGATCTCCATTAATGATGTAGCTGTATAAAACGTCTATTAATAATAACAGTCCTAAAGGGCAGGGATAGAAGAAGGGAGAGCCCTCTCAGAGACTAACTAACGGCCATCTCTAAACTACATTTCTTTTGGTCATGTTCAGTCCTCAAACCCTTCAAAAGGGGATTCTGATAAAGAGCCTGCGGAACCACTGTGAATTCCTCTCTTGTAGTTCTGACTCTTGGGGACATTCAGTTCACTGTCCTGCTTGTCTTAGGGGGGGCCTTGTTCCACAGTGGTACGTTATGCCACCAAGCACCCAATATTGATAACAAAGGGTTCTGGCGTTTGGGCTGTCTACGCCATACAATACCCCTCTTTTCCCAGGGGGTCAGCGTGATACTTGTACTATTACAGATTTTCTCTCAGGGTGAACCAGATCTAGTTCTTTAGAGGAGTGTATTTGATCACTAAATACCTAACTTTTGTTAGTGCTAATGCTGTTGGGTGGTTGTCTACCAGTAAAAAATGTGTACCCTTCTTCCTTTCAGCTCACCATACAATTTAGCTTCTTTAAGCTACACTTAGTAGTCAGAAATCCATCCTCGTGTAAGGTGAAAATACTCAGTTTGGATGCTTGAAACCATCTCTGGAAACGAATGAGATAATGATGTAGTATTTTAATAAAGTCACAAGTTGTTAGTCACACATTAAGGTGGAGAGGGAAGTTGCTCCTGGAATGAGTTAGAAATGTAATATTTTAATAAACTAAGAAGTTGTTAGTCATATCAACCATTTGAACCTCATGAACTGGACAATTTGTCATGATATACCTCTATATAAGTATAATGCTAAACTCCAAAACAAACAAATTACATTTCAGTATGCTATTAACATTCTACAAGAATTCAACCAAATACTCTTCAATGTCAATTTATTAAGCCACCCTACACAGCTGCTCATTTATTTATTTTTGAACGTGCGTACAATTTCAAACTATTTCATAGATTGAGAGAGAAAGGATTATTCCTACATGTATTTACTAGTCTTATCATCTCTTATGGGATACAAATGTCTGTCCTTTGCCCCTCACACAAGATGAGAATGCCTATCTAATAAATCGAATAAGTCTTAGTGGACCTATCAATATTCTCTTCTCCCTGGGGTTCAACAGGAGTTACTGATAACAAACTTTCCAACAGATCTAGAGGGCATAGTTCTGAGGATCAGTAGTATATTGAGCCAGTGAGCATCCGGCCATTCAAAACAAGGTTGTGAGAAGCGACTGTTTACCCCAACAATACCCTTTTCCCATGGGGTCAGTGTGATAACAATGCAGACGAATTCCTACAATGTGTGAATCTAAATTAGCTATGTTGTCTCGGTGTATTTCCAAAACACCCATGTATCAATATTATCAAATGCCATCACTGGAATTTTAGTGGTACTACAAGGCCACGAATTATCCCATTCACAGCATTACTAGTCATAAACTATAATCCTAGGCATTTAACTACATAATCTACAGCTATGTTTAATACAAGCAGCATTTCAGAACCTTTTAAATGACAATTAAATCTACTTTTGCTTGTCTTGCAATACAAGCAAAATGCTGAGTTTTGAGTTGAACCCGCTTCCATTTTTTCAATTTATTCACTATTCTGAAGGGATAATTTTAGTTAGTCCCCCACAAAAATAAGGTTATCCTGCTCGGAAAAAAGTCAATTTAACTGGGCTTGTAACCAAACATTAAGATGAACAGTGTAGTAATGAATAGTTATGTTACAGCATTCTAATTGTGATTAGACAACCGTAGTTAACACAACAATAAATTCAAGTTGTGTTATTAAATGAGCCGTATTGCAATTGTCTGAAGATAATAATGCTATTATAAGTTGTTTCATTTTAATGTTAATTCACTAATGCATTATGACCTAATTAAAGAAAACATTCTGCGCTAATTTTATGTACTTGACTAGCCGTTAATTTTATTTACATTATGAAAATTCCGGGCCGACAGTGTATCATTTTTTGAATACATGTAGTAGGTTATTAAAATGATTTATATGTAGCCAGGAATCTTGAAGCCAAAATAAAATTTACCATTCACACACAAAAATGTCCCTCTTAAAGGATTTATTATCTGTTTGATTTTCATTTTAAATTCAAACTTCATGTATTTAAAATTTAGACATGAAAAAAGGGATAATTTTGAGGCTGCTTAAACCTGATATATCAACAGTATGCTGTATAATATATAATTCTAAAATTGTATCTGGCACAATTGGGAATCTGGAATGTGTATATTTAAATTAATCCCGATTAATTGTTTCTGGTTGTAAATAATCTCCCAATATATATTTATAAGCTTATTTATATTTGATTAAGATGTAGGAATCAAAATTGCCAATTAAAATTCTTTTGTCTGTGCCCTGTGGTGGTTGACACGTTTCAGTTTGTGTATCATACCATAATGATATATCCAGGGCAGTTTCTAGACACATTTGCCTGGTTCCTATTCCAAATTCTTCAGACCATAATCAGGGTTCTGAATCCGCTTTTAGCTTGATTTTAACAGGAATTTATGAAAATAGTAATATTTGGACATTAATTTGGGCGTGAAATAGTTTGGGCGCGCATTCGCTTGCTGTAACTAAAATGGCTCTGGATACTGCCCTGGTAGGGTATATATTGTGACTGGTAGGGTATCTATTGTGCCTTGGTAGGGTATATATTGTGCATTGGTAGGGTATGTATTGTGCCTGGGTAAGGTATATATTGTGCCCAGGTAGTTTATATATTATGACTGGTAGAGTATATATTGTGACTGGTATGGTATCTATTGTACATTGATTGGTAGGGTATCTATTGTGACTGGGTAAGGTATATATTGTGCCTGGGTAGGGTGTATATTATGCCTGGGTAGGGTATATATTGTGCCTGGGTAGGGTATATATTGTGCCCGGGTACGGTATATATTGTGCCTTGGTAGTGTATATATTATGCCTCGGTAGAGTATGTATTGTGCCTTTGTAGGTTATATATTTTGCCTGGGTAAGGAATATATTGTGCACGGTAGGGTATATATTGTACCTAGGTAGGTATAGTTTGACTGGGTAGGGTATATTGTGACTGCATGGTAGAGTATATTTTGTACCTGATAGGGTATATATTGTACCTAGGTAGTGTATATATTTTGACTGGGTAGGGTATATTGTGACGCGAAGTGATATTTGCTGGGGACATGTTGCTCGATCAAAGCCAAGTCGTTGATAACAGATTAAACAATTAATCATGGATAAGAGATAAGCCGTCAGCATTGAGTGATGTCAAATAATCTAGAACAAACATAAATAGTGCTTTGAACAACCAGTGTCAGGGTATATATGAGGATAGTGCTTTTTAATTGTGTCTGGGTGGGGTATTGGCCAGGTGTAAATACATTATGACAACATGGTACATGTATTTGGGGATTTGGCCACCGCCAGGTGTCAATATACTCGGTCCAGGTGTCAGTATACTGTAACTTTGTGTCAGTAATTTGTGACCAGTTGTCCATATACTGTGACCAGGTGTCAGTAAACTGTAACCAGGTATCAGTATACAGTAACCTTTTGTCAGTATATTGTGACCAGGTGTGAGTATACTGTGAACAGGTGTCAGTATACTGTAACCTCGTGTCAGTATACTGTGACAAAGTGTCAATATACTTGAACCTTGTGTCAGTATTTTGTGACCTGGGTCCAGGTGTTGGTATATTCCGAGCTGGTGGCGGTATACTGTGATTGGGTGTCTGTATACTGGGACAAGGTGTCTGTTTACTGTAACCAGGTGTCAATATACTGTGATCAGGTATCAATATACTGTGATTGGGTGTAAGTCTACTGTAACCAGGTGGCTGTATACTCTGATTGTGTGGCATTATACTGTTATTGGGTGTCAGTATACTGGAATCAGGTGTCAGTATACTGTGATTTGGTGTTGGTATACTGTGGTCAGATTTCAGTATACTGTGACCAGGGATTAGTATACTGTGACCAGGTCTCTGTATACTGTGACCAGATGGTCATATGCTCTAATCAGGTGGCATTACTGTGATAAGGTATCAGTATACTGTGAGAGGTGTAAATATACTGTGACCAGGTGTCAGTATACTGTGATTGGGTGATTGTCTACTGTAACTATTTGGCAGTGTACTCAGATTGGGTGTCAATATACTGTGATAGGGTGTCTGTATACTGTGATAGGGTGTCTGTATACTGTGATAGGGTGTCCATATACTGTGATTGGGTGTCCATAAACTGTGACCAGGTGTTAGTATACTGTGGCAATATACTGTGACTGGGTGTCCATTTACTGTGATAGGGTGTCAGTAAACTGTGATTGGGTGTTGGCATATTGTGAGCAGGTGTCTGTATACTGTGACCACTCATTGACCAGGTGTCTGTATATTGCGATCGGGTGTCGGTATACTGTGATTTGGTGTTTATATACTGTAACCAGGTGGCAGTTTACTGTGATTTGGCATCAGTATACTGTGATTGGGTGTCAGTTTACTCTGATTGGATTTCAGTATACTGTGATTGGGTGTTAGTATACTATGACTGGGTGTCAATGTACCCTGATTGGGTGTAAGTGTACTGTAAGTATACTATGATTGTTTGCAAGCATACTATAACCAGGTGTCAGTAACTGTGCTTGGGTGTCAGAATACTGTGATGAAGTGTTCGTATACTGTGAATGGGTGTCAGTATACTGTAATTGTGTGTGAGTAAACTGTGAATGGGTCTCTGTATACTGTCATTTAGTACCAGTGTATTGTGACCAGGTGTCCGTATACTGTGATTGTGTCCATATAATGACACTGCTTTGGGAACTGGACTGGCATCGGCCTACTGTGTCTGGCTGGGCTGATGTCCAGTTGTCCGATACAGCAAAAGCATGTACATGTAATTATATGTTATTGTTTTCTTTTTTTTGTCACCCATTTTGTAGAAATTGTGTCATGTCATGGTGAATGGCCTTTAGTTCTCGTTTGATGCAGACTTACTTCCTGTCTGAAGGATTCAGTTTATCTAAAATTTAACTAAAAAAAATCATTGGCATATTGATGAATCAATCAATCAATTAGACGGCCCCATTAAAGTCATTCAATCAATGAATCAATCAATCAATGAATCAATCAATCAACAGTTTGATGAATTAATGAAACAATCTATTTGACTGTATTTATGAATTAACGTGTAAATCAATCAATCAATCTCTCAGTCGGATTGTCATTCAATCAATCAATCAACAGTTTGATTAATCAATAAAACAATCTATTTGAATGTATTTATCATTAATCAATGAACGGACACGTAAATCAATCAATCACTATTGAAAGTACTGGTTATTAAATCAGCCAGTCTCCAGGAATATATTTGGAAGGTTTGTTCTACATGTATGTCTATATTTACAGATGCCCTGTCTGGAAGAGTCTCAGGGACTGTCTTCATTTTCCCATGTTCAACCTGATGATTAACTTGGGGCAGATGAGTGGCTGTCTGGAGTTTGGACGATGGTCCCTGAATATAGCTGGCCATGTCTGGCTGCAGTCTGCCTTGACCGTTTTATCTACATACCTATGTCTGGTTACTGCTTCAAAGCTCAGACTCAAAGACCGGCATCATTTTGTCAACAGTCCCCCGTAGACTGAGAATTTCATCTCCGATCTGGACACTTCAGAAAAGAACATTGAGTTGGTGTTAAGGTATAATAGTTATATATGACATAACACCTTTGTTATACATTGATACATTCATTCTTGCCGACGGAGAACAAAATGTCTTCCGGTTTGACAATTTGACAGGAATGATTCCAATGACCATGAACTAAAGATTTTTCTCCTAGAAGTGTTGGTGTATTTGCTGACTGTATTAGTCACTGTGTCCAGTATTGGGAGAGAAGATAAGGACTATGTGCATCTCCAGGCATACTGCTAAGTCCTTCTCCGCTAAATCTGATGAAAGTTATCGGACATTTCCAGATCACTCTCCCTTCTAATTGTCGACTAACTGCATGGCTGACGACCAGCAAGAGCTCAAAAAGAGGGTCCTGGTGCAGAAAAAAACAAGGTGAGTAGTGAAGAGCTTTTATACCAGTCGCCTATAGTAATTGTTGTTTTTCACAAAGCTGTTATTGGATGGGTTCATGCTTCACTGCTCCTCTATAGTCACCTCGGTAAGCCTTCTGTCAGCTGATAATAGGAGGCACACTTCAGGTATTACACCTCT
The DNA here is from genome assembly GCA_034783835.1 of Mopalia ciliata. NCBI lineage: Eukaryota > Metazoa > Mollusca > Polyplacophora > Chitonida > Mopaliidae > Mopalia > Mopalia ciliata. The sequence continues at coordinate 9,139 of JAVFBW010163923.1, forward strand.
GTGATCACCAATGAGTGATAGCTGAGGTATATACATGAAACATTATGATGCATTTAGCCTTTTCATAAAATGACTAAATCAAAAACAGTATAATTGGTGATTTGCAAGTGTAATTATTGGTTATTAGAATTAACACCCATAAGTTTCACATAGACGTGAAGAATACAAAGTGGAAAAAAAAAAAAAAAGAATGAACAATTCACAGTGGTTATGGCAGAAATTAATGTAATGGTCTCCAAAATGGTTATTTTGCTCCAATTTTTAATTAACTGGGAGTTCAATTTTTACAGATTTCCTTCTCCTGCATATTGAAGTTTCTTAAAACAGGAGGACGAAATGAGACAACAGTTCAAATCCGGGTGCCCAAAGGACAGGTGGACACCACTCCGCATAAGCCCTTGACTATTCATTTTGACTATTATATTTCCTTTTATTTGACCAAAATAAATAGTCAACAGGAATTGAGCATGATTTTTTGTTAGTTTTTACCAAACTCTGCTAGGTATTTATTAACATACAGTACATCAAATACATGTAAATAACCCTGGTATTTGTTTTGTACATCTGTGATGCGGCAGATCTTTTTCAATAAGGTCTTAACATTCTTTTTACAGTTTGAGGAGAATCGTTTGACCTGAATGATAATGCAGTGTGTTATTTGTTTATGGATTGGTTCCAAGTATTTTGCCAGAATATTAATAACTGGTTATTGAAGATTTTGGTTTGTCAGAAATATACTGTTTAGGTGAAACTGGAGGTGGTTAGAAGGAGCTTCTTGTTACCTTGTACCTTGGTTTTCTCAGAGCAATGGGCTTTACCAAAGCTTGTGTCATCTTCAGCTTGTTGTGTCTGATTGTTTTGGCGTATTTGTTGTCAGTGACTTTGGGAATGGTGTCCTTTATACGATGTGCTGGCGACATGTTATCATTTAGATAAAAAACATTAAGTACTGTGTAAATGGAAGAATCAATGTAGATCATGGATGCAGCACATCTTCGATGTTTTTACCAAGGGACAAGTGAAGAACAGACACCTTTAGTTGCCTTAAAATGCATGATAGCTGCACTTTTGCAGCTTTTTTTTTTTAAAGATTATGGATATAGTGAATGTGATAGTCGGGGTTAAAGGGGTTGGTTATAACTTTTGTGATGCATTAAACATCTGCTCATTCATTCAAATATATAAGTAACCACCCATTCACAATGATGAGAAATTTATGCGCTGATCCACTCAGCTTCAAAGAAGAACTGATCCACTTAGATGTTCAATAGAGGTTTCTACTAAGCTGATCCATGGAGCTGATCCACAGAGCTGATCAATGAGCTGATCCAAAGAACTGATCTATTTAGATGTTCTATAGGGGCAATCTACTAAGCTGATCCACTGAGCTGAGCCAAAGAACTGATCCACTTAACCGATCCATATAGGTCTCTACTGAGCTGATCCAAAGAACTGATCCACTTAGATGTTCTATAGAGGTCTCTGCTAAGCTGATCCACTGAGCTGATCCACCGACATGATTTCACTTTTACTATGTTTGTTGGGCACTTCAGAGTTCCTGTTGCTCTGTGGTATAAACTTCCTTTAAAGAAATTGAGGAGGTGGGTGAGGGGGGGCGGGGAGGGGGGGGGGGGTGAGGAGGAGGGCGGAGGGGCTTACCATATCAGGTCGTGCAGTATGTATCAATATAAGACGTATGACTTAAAATCACAGGCTTAGCCTGAAATCACCACTATGGTGTCCAAAATGGTCATTTTGCCTCACTCTTTAAGTAACTGGGTGTCCAATTTTAACAGTTTACATGTACCTATCTCCTGTGTCTTAACATAGGGTGTCCAAATGAGGCAAAAATTCTGGTGTCAATTTGCATGGATGGACACCCTTCTACCTAAGATGGCCCGTGGCCATGGCTCAATGGTAGCGAGTGCACTTCCTAAACTTAACTTGCTTCGATTTACCGTTTACGGGATCGAGTCCGCTTGTTGACCATCAGTTACATGAGCGAATCACATGTTGTGGCTCCGGAAATCGCAGGGGTGGTTTTTACATGGTTTCCTCTCGGTTTTCCACTGTAATAAGGCTGTGTACAGTGTGAAGTGGACAACCTGTCGTCATATAAGTGAAATACCCTTGAGTTCGACGCTAAACACCAATCAAACAAACAAACAAATCTAAGTAAGCCCTTGCTTAAAGTCAAGCCCAATATTTGTTATTTAAATTTATTATCACGAAACAATCATTAAGCTGACTTGACAGGGCCGGGATAATGTTTTCAAAATAACGAATGAACTGTTTTGAGGTTTTTGTAAACTTTGTTTCACAATAGAAAAATTCCTCTTGATTTACCTCCTTCGAATTCAAATGTGGTTTTTGCTGTTGTAATAATATATTTTCTGGATTTGACAACTGGATAATTTTGAACTGAACTAAAATGTTTTTATATAACATATGTACATCTGCAGGGGCCATATTTTGAATGTTTTATATTTAACCTGTAACCTCTAATAAATTACTACAAACTTTTGAACAAATGTTTTATGTCCAATTGTTTTTTCTTCACTCTTGTTCATGTGTTGTTTTTGTGCTCTTGCTTGAGGCAAACTCCACATTGTGTTTTCAGATATAGAGTTACTACTTTAACAAGCACTGGAGGAATATTAATTTTTCCAAAACATTTTAAATCGGATTTAATAGATGTGTTAGTGTAGCTATACTGTTGGTTAAAACAATGTTATAGAGTAACTTGTTTGAGTGGCATTTAGAAGTTGGGATGATAACATAATAAGTAAGACTTTATGGATTTTCAACTTCTGGGTTTATTCAACGCAACGTTTCAGTGCAGATAACAATTTATTATAATTTATTAGCTTGAAAACGGTGCTAGTATCTGCACTGCAACGTTGCGTTGAATAAACCCAGAAGTTGAAAATCCATTAAGTCTTACTTATAATGTTATAGAAGTGAATACATATACCCTTGGGCACAGCGTTGTTGTTGGTATTTTAGACCAGTGACTGCATAGACCTTGGGTAGGTGAATTTGTTTTGCTTTTAAATAAGGTTAATAAATATGTCAAATAAATAAAACTTTTAAGTCACTAAAATTATGCGACCATAGAGTAGTGCTAGGTTGGGGTTGATAAAACAAGTGTTTAATGCCCATTTCATTATTAACTCCCAAAAATGTTTTGGTCAATCTTGTTATTATGTGGGTAAAATCCTGCTACCACTTTTTAAACATGTACAGGTATAAAGTATAATTGTATTGTATGTACAATTGGAATGTCAAGTTACAAGTAGAATTAGATGAATGCTTTGGCTTGGTCAACTTCTTGGAGTGCGTGGACGACAGACCGGACACATCGTAACAAGTCTGTTCAGCTTTGGATTAAGCCCTACGAGGTGAATTAGGCTTCCAATAAAACATAGGTGGTAATGACTGGTCTGACCGCCGACTCACTTTGTTTGGACATCGAGTGACCGCCGTGCTCCAAAAGTAATTTCCTAATGATGGTCGAGCCAGACTTTTTATCGGAAGCCGATTTCACTGTAAGCCAGACAGCATTTTGTCTCGGGAAACGGTCTGCTGGCGAGGCGTTTTGTTTTTGACGATAGCCCTTAGTTAGCGTTCTGTGCGGTGAAAACGTCTGGCGTCTGCGAAGTGACCAGATTCAGGATCTGTTTTTAAGCATGTGCTTCTTAGTTTGTGGTGGCCATTGTGTGACAGCCTATTGTGGAAGCTAAAGCCCGAGACCTCACGGCTGTTTGTGTGGGCCTGTCGCGGACTCGGCTGCGTAACCTGCTCTATTGTTCCCAGTCATGTTACTCGGCTTCCTCTATACACAAGAGCCCAACTACCCTGTAATGGTGGAACAATGAGAACAAAAAAACATTGCACAGTAAAAATCTGAGCTAAATGAAAAAAGAGGTTAATGCGTACAAAAGGAAAGGGAGGATAGAGGGGAGTTTCGTCACTCTAGCTGGGGGTGGTTACGCAATAGCCCCTGGTCAGTTTATGCTGGCAGATAACAGAGATCCTCTCTTCATTATATTGAATTTATTTTGCAGACAAGAGTCTAGCTAAACACGAGCAGATGTGACCTTCCCTAAAGAATCAACCAAAATGAAGCTATTTTTACCCAAAAACCAAATCAAATAGAACCAGGGCTTGTCAAGCATTTGCTAATTTGCAGTTCATGCTAAAGCAATAATTAAATTTTTAGTCCGGAAAAGATACCCCTCAGAGACCTTAATATATTAAATTATCAATCATTCTGGTCTAAAATGATTTCAAATGTTTGAATTTTTCGCCTTAATTTCATGGTTTACAAAAAACACACTCTAAGCTTTGATTCCAAATAAAAAATGTTCTAAAACAACACCCATTTATAACCATAAGCTATGTATTTATTATTTTGGAACCCTACTATTTTTATCCATTGTTTCTTTCCTAATGTATTTCATATATATTTTCAAGTGACAATGTGTCCCACATGATTGCATCATCTATGATCATAAATTCAGATTCCCATCAATTGATCACTAATTAAAAAAAAAAAATTAAAATCAGTTGTTTAAAAAAAATGTGATAATTTCTTATCAAGCTTGTTTAACTCCCGCAGAGAAATCACAAACAGTAAACATAGACACACCCTTTTTTGATTTATATGCCAAACATTTCTTTTTTAAAATTCTGTATGCAAATCCCCAAGGGTGAATCTGCAATCATCTTAAAATACATGTATGCCCTCTGGCTAAGGGCTGTTTGTTTGAAGAGTAGCAATGCTACATGTATCTTTAAATATTAACATTCTAACATTATTATGGAAACACTTCATACCTTGGTTACATTATGTTAACCTCAATAATGGTTGGGTCGTCATATAAGTAAAATGCCCTTAAGCAGGGCATAAAACACCAACGAAGTAAAATCCGAGTAAACTTACATAACTTGGATGACCTTTTTAATTGCTGAGGAATGGTCAATATAATGTAACAATAATTTGGTCGCATTTCTTTCTATAGGGATGAAATTTTCAAAGATAAAAAAATTTGCTTTAAATAGAGTATATAAAGGATTTTGTTGTCCTATTTGTTTCTTATTATGGTGATATTATAATGTTTGCCACTAAATCAGTCCATCTCCAAGGAGTGATTCTCTGAACTGCATGGATATGATGTTACTGGTTATTAAGATCCGCTGGGTTTGTCAGAACTCAGCTGATTGGAGCACCCACTGTTCTTTCATGTTAAGTCAAAATTGTCAATATTCCACCATTTATTTTGAACTTAGTCAGGATAAAAATATCACTGAGACATTAACACATGGCTTAGAGCTTTACGATCCAGGAATATTTATATTGCAATGATTGTATAGCTAGTTGCAAAATGTGTTTAATAAATTCTGTGTGTGTTTTTTTAAGGCATAAACTGAACACTACATTAATATCACATATATATTTATCATTTTGTGTGCATTATTTTAAATTTTATTTAAGGACCCATAAAAAAACTTGCATACATGGATATTTGTATATAATTACAAGATTTTTATTTTTCCTAAAATGACAAATATATCTTAGTATACTTTTAAATTGAAGAAATTATGCTTTAAATGCTTTTTTATTACCTCATATTAAAAAAATTCAAATATAAAGCCAGATGATCAGATATTTTTTTTAATTGTTTCCAGCAAAGCAGTTCATGTGGTATTATTGGTTTTTGAAATGCTGTTGATGAATTAAGCCTTAAAGGGCCTTGTGATTGCTATCGGTATAAAAGCGAGTTAGATTCATTGCAGTATTGATGTGTTATTATAGGACAGGCTGGGTGGGAATGCAGGGGAGCTTCTTCTAGTGAAAAGCCTATGGTGACTTGTAGCACGTTTTTATCTGATCGACTAAGCGTGGTGGCTTGTGGCCATGCACAAGAGGAGAGTTGACCCGAGGGTCAGGCCGGACATCGGGCCAGACAAAGGGCGCCCACGACCGCTTACCCACCCTGTTCTGTTCAGTGGTCATCAATGACAGTCTAAATCATTACTCAGCCATCCATCGAGCAAAATCTTTTTTTATTCTCCACTTGGCCTTTGCTCCATCGTTAATTGAGCACAAAAAAGCTAGTGTTAGTTTTGATCGGATGAGGCTAGTACTAACACAATAAAATGCTGCTGATCTTCCCTCTTTATCCTCCCCTAACAACATGTTTTTGTTGACCTCTGACCCAAGGTGCTAGATCAATATCAGTTTTTTGAGCTGGGTTTATTTGAGGATGCTTCTAGTCTCTAATTGACACCACTTGATCATCAAAGCACATCTTCATTTTTAACCAAATGAATTCCTTTACTGTCGGATGTACAGTTACCGTTAAATAGCTGAACATAGCTTATGGTCAAAGCTGAACTTGTACTTTACATGCTGTGTAAATCACACAGAAGTAATATACTAATTTTTTTGATAATGTATAAAATCAAATCATTAAATGTAATAATGAGAAATTAATAATCAAATTAAAATAAATTTAATTTAGTTTTATTTTTTGGACATTTGACAACTTTAAAGAATTTTTTTAATTTGTTTTTATTAAGTGAAATTTAGTTAAATGTATTCTATTCAGGTGATCTATTTTTTTTTATATATTTTTTTTTTATTATTTATTATTTGCATTGCTTCTTAATCCAGATGTTTACCTATTGTAAGATAACTTTTTAAAGTTGTTTTGCTGAAATACATCCACTCAACTTTCAGCCTTGTATTACTATAACAAATGATTATAGGTACATGTAACTCAAGTAAATTCACATTCACTAATTCTTAAGTTTAAATTGTTATAATTTCTGTTGTCTTTCATTTGCTGTTTCATTTAATGAGTAGAATTATAGGAGATCAGTGTCAGTGTCATGTTGAAGCAAATCTCTCAAATGGATTGTGATTTTTTTTAATACTGAAGATTGCTTATTGAACTATCTGTTTTATTTTAAAGCAAATCAAATTGACTCGCAATGCTCTTGGGGCAGATGTAATAGTTTTCTCAAACCGGAGAATCTCTTCCCAATCGATACACAGCAATGGTTTTTTATCACCGCTTGTACTTGTTACACTACAAATTGTTTGCTGATGGGGAAGAAAAACAGCTGACAAAGCGATGAGCGTTTAAGTGAGCTGCGGACTTGCCAATCAATTACATAACAAGTTTTTGCCGCTTTGCGTCAGAATGATCAGGGTTTTTTACGCAACCGTGAATTGTTAAGAGGAGCAATAAAAGTCCTAACCACTAAAATTAGCTCAGGTTTAGAGTCAAATTGACACTAGCCCTTTTTATTCTTGATTCACAATCACTTCATCTTCTTCAGAACAAAAATCATAACCAAAAATACTCTAAAAATATGCTGAAGGCTTAAAACTTATCATGTCCATCTTAAATATTGAAATTTATCCTTTGCATCAAGCTTGTTTTTGTAAATAATTGGTGTTTTTTTCTATAAAGAGTTGTCATTATCCTTTAATTAAAGAAAAATACGATTGAAATTTCATTAAAAAAATACTACATCTCTTGAATTATTATGTTTCTACTTAAAAGAAAAAAATATATATACATGTACTAATTTTTTGTGAGCGTTTGTAACTCAAATGGTTAGCGCTGTGGCCCTACTATATAGCCAGAGACACCAAGTTCAAATCCCGGTTGAGACAGGCAAATTTTCTTTCTGTACATTAATAACAGGTTTTTATTGTAGAAAAAGACATTTGAACTTGCCATAACCAGGATTCGAAGTCAGGTCACAGGCTATATATATTTTACGTTTTACTTATTCCGCTTGTGGGTAGCTGGTTGGGTGCTTTCTTTCGCCCTGGTGCTCTCAGAGCTAAGGGGCAACAATCAGCCTCCATCTTTCTGATCATACTGATGTCTTTGTTTTGCATCTTGTGTCTGTCTTGTTTCAGTACACCATAATATAAGTGAAATAACTTGAAATACAGCATTAAACCTAATCAACCGATCAAATAAGTTTCACACAACAAATAGTTACAGATATTATCAAATTTATGGAGCCATTCACATTAATTTCCTATTAAATTTTTTTGTAGATTCATAAAATATCTGCGACAAGACACATTCAACATTCGTCTTTTGACATTTTAGGGAAATCATTTCAGGTTTGTTTTTACCTTCTTTTGTTTGACTTTTCATTTGTTCATTTTTCGTACAGCATTGATTTTTCTAAAATATTAAATTGTATGAAATGAGAACAGGAATAAGTTACTTTCTCAGGAATTTGACATCTTATAAATGAGAAGTGATACAAATGACTTTCTGGCAGGTTTGTCCAAAGAAACATGAAGTAGACATAAAATCCCATTTGTTTCTTAAGCCTTCAAGAATTCCACTTTATAAAACCCCAAATCACCAAGGATGTCAGATTTTTATTTGCATAAACAGTTTTTAATCAGTATTAGGGAAATTAGACTTTGTTAATATGACATTGATGGCTGCAAGGTAATGCTGTGAATTAATTAATCAGTTTTTATTTTGGGAAAATGATGGGAAAAGATTCAGAAGCTGGTGGGGAGATGCTGACATTTTGTGGTTCTTTTGTGTTTCCGCTAAATTTGACTGAGACAAAACAAGTCAGGAGGACAATGGGGCATGGTACATGATACAAAACTTGAGAGTCAGGGTGGTGGGTATTTTAGGCAACAATGCTCAGTATTGCTGAGGAGAAAATTCACAAAGAATTGGGACTGTCAGTTTTTGTTGTGAGGCTTGGTCCTGTGACAGTAATCTTAGGCAGACCTTAGAGCTGGTCATGTCTTTAGCTGATAGCCTTTAAGATTGGGTGAAATGGACCCTGCCTCAATGTGCCCTTTGGGGTGGGCTATGCTAAAAGACCCACGCGTACTGGACAATGGTCTCATAATCGCCACCCATCACAGGCACGTGTCCAGTCTGACCAGTGAACCATAGACAATCCCAGACCATCTCCTTGTCATGTAAATTTATGCTCTTATTTGATCTGGTGAGGCTCAATTGAAAAAGACTGTCACCTGTTTTAACATAATACCAGAGAGAACATAGTACTTCTAGAGTACATTCAAAGTACTAATGAATTATTTTCTGTAAAGAATTATTTTCATAGCCTCTAGCAATGTTAAATACAGTATACGCTTATCAGCTTTATCAATTTTTATTGATTTTTCATTAGTGATTAGTTTTGCTTACTTTTCAATGGTTCATTTCCATCTGCTGTTTTTTGTTTGGACATTCATTCATTGATCCATATATTTTGTGTCTTGCATTATTAGTAAATTCGGAGTGCTGTGTTTTTCAGTCATGTACATTTTTTGTCCTTTTTTATAGCATTCCCTCTTTCTTGATGTATCTTGTCAAAGTGTATATTGCCAATCAAAGCCCCAACATTTTGATATCTTTTTATAAAATATATTTGCAAAGATTATTTGTATTGGCACAAAGATGGCAAAAAAAAACATAATCTCGATACACAAAACCTGCTGTCAGGTACATCAAGAGAAAATTGAGCCATAGTTATTTATTTGTTTGTTTGTGAGGTTATTCTTTTTGACATAATAAAGGCACCCGCAGAAATGTTGACTATTGTTCATGATAAAATATCAGAGAATGCTGTTGACCATTGGTATTATTTATGTTGCTTTGGGGTTTTCTAAAGGTTTTGTTGGACCCCTTGGGCTTAAAATGAACCAGTTTTTTTATCACTTGAATATAAAGTTAGGTATTCAAACTATGTTCAATAAAAAATAATTTGTATTTCTAATTACAAATAGTTAAAATTTAAACCTATAATTTAGTTTTCCCCTGATAATATCCATATGGCAAAAGTTTCATTGCCGATTTCTGACACTTCCGTTTAAGCAGAACATACATTTTCCATGGTATATTTCTAGAAAACTATTTGTGATAGAAACTTGAAATTTATACCATTGTACAGTGGGATCTAGTTTACGGTGCCTCATTTTTTAAAAGTTCTTCTGTGATTGGTTTAAAAAAATTTCTGAAAGTTGTATGTTACATCTTTCAGAGGTGGGACAGATTGATTTAATCAAAATGTTTTGAAAATGAGGCATCCTTTACTAGTTCAAGGACTAATCTACTCACTCAACTTATTTATTTTGCCTTCCCATTATTGCACTTTGAGAAATTTTTCGGACTACTTACCCATTGTCTCTGTATGGACTCTCCCTGGTCATGTAGGGCAGAGTAAGATAAGATGATCCATTAGTCACCGAATGGCTTTAATACCATGGGTAAAAATCTGAACCCAATTAAAAACCAAAAAACCTAAATACCCCTTTATTTTTAGCATTTCATTAAAAACAAACTAACAAACATTTATTCATTGTACAAAATGACAAACTATCTAACCCTTTATTGTGAGAATGGAATCGTTTTAAAAACTAACATTTTTCTCTAAACAAAAAATGATAAACAAAGTAAATCTTTATTTTCTGATCAAAATGTTAAGCTAATCTTTTTGTTGAGCATAAAATAATAAACAAAATGTTTGCACAAGATGGTAAAAAAAAACATTAGTTCTGATCACAAAAAACTCAAACAAACTAGCCTTTTTCTCGTGAGAACAGAATGAGGGACAAACAAACCTTTTCTTTTGAGAACAGAATGTTGAACAAATTAACATTTTCTTTTGAGAACAGAAAGATGAACAAATTAACCTTTTCTTTTGAGAACAGAATGATGAGCAAATTAACCTTTTCTTTTGAGAACAGGTTGATGAACAAATTAACCTTTTATTTTAAGCACAGAATGATGAACAAATTAACCTTTTCTTTTGAGAACAGAATGATGAACAGATTAATCTTTTCTTTTGAGAACTGAATGATGAACAAATTAACCTTTTATTTTGAAAACAGAATAATGAACAAATTAACCTTTTCTTTTGAGAACAGATTGATGGGAAAACAACCTTTTTTTGAGAACAGAATGAGAAACAACCCAACCAGAACGATGAACAAAATCAACCATTTCTTTTGCGAACAGGTTGATGAACAAACCCTGCAGGCCATTTAACACAATGTAAAATTCTGCGGAACTTTACAGGACAATCTTAATTTTTACTGGACATATCCTGCAAATGTTTTGTTAATTCCAATCCTGCTAATCCTTTATTCTGTTCTCAACATCGTAAAAAAAAAAAACCCAAACATTTGTGAACCCAAACTCACATTTTCTTTTAATACTACCATCTTTATGGGTGACAACTAGTTAAAAAAAAAAGCTCTTAAGTTATAATATAACTTCTTGAGAATATTATTAAAATAAAATGTATTTTGCTTTATTTAGAGAAAACAGTCATTCCTCTGTTAAGTTGTGTAACCTCTGACCCAAACAAGTGTTGAAAATGTTCCCCCCTTGAAAAGTTCCCCTCCCGAAAATATTCCTCTGTGGAAAATTCCTCCCCCTCCCCTCTCCATAGGATTTTTTTAAAGTAGAGGAAAGGGGGTGGGGTGGGGGGTGGTGCGGAGGGGCAAGGGTGGAAACTCACCACAGAAGGTTTCACCTGTATATTTCTATATAAATGTTGTGTTCATTGCTGTCTATTTCAGCTATCTCGGTGAACATTTAACGCTAATCAATCAACTGATCAATCAATCAACTAATCAATAAAACAATCATGCAATCAACCAATTTAAATTGTATCTGTTCTGACTCTACTAGCAAGAGACCAAATTTTCTTTTTCCACAATTCAAACAAGAATATTTTTGGTTACATGTATACAAAATGGTTTGTTGTCACTTACCTATTAACGTATTTAGAAAGTGATTAATTTCCTAAGTGTTTAGTGCCATGCTCCAGCGGTTTTTTTGTTTGTAATATGTCCTCCCTCTTTGGTGGGGG